>PGCI01000233.1:0-150180 GCA_002873125.1 Puccinia coronata f. sp. avenae | reverse complement strand
GGTTTACAAACCCATTTAACATGGGCTTGCAACCATTTAACATGGGTTTACACCCATTTAACATGGGCTTACACCCATTTAACACGGGCTTACACCCATTTAACATGGGCTTACACCCATTTAACATGGGCTTACACCCATTTAACATGGCTTTAGCTTCAAGTTTCACAATTGCTAAAATTTGGTCCTTGGGGAGGGACCATGAGCCAAGCGGAAGCAGGATGGGAACGGCGACATAAAGATGTCACCAGGTACCTTGTGTCCCTGGGCAGGTACCTGTCAAGTGTCTGGCGGGTACCTGTTGGCGGATACAGGTGCGGGTCCGGGTATCTGGCCTGTGAGAATACAGGTACCTGCAGGTACCCCCCTCTGTATCACTACCTGGAGGCCGGTGTCCGCTGGCGGGAACATGCCAGCGTGTGAGGGCCTGCTTGCCAAGCAGGCAGCAACCTGCTCAGCAAGCAGCTTGCAACCTGCTCAGCAAGCAGGCTGCACCCTGGCTGGGAAGCAGGTAGCAGGTTGCAGCCTGCTTGCCAAGCAGGGAGCAGGTTGCAACATACAGCCTGCTACCCTCTTGGCAAGCAGGTTGCAGCCTTCTACCTGCTTGCCAAGCAGGTTGCAAGCTGCTCACCAAGCAGGTTGCAGGTTGCTTGCTCAGCAAGCAGGTAACAGCCTGCAACCTGCTCACCAAGCAGGTAACCGCAGGCAACCTGCTCACCAAGCAGGTTTCAGCCTGCAAGCTTCTTTCCAACAAGGGAGCAGCTTGTAACCTGCTTGCCGAGCAGGTTGCCAGCCTTTCCCTGCTTGGTGAGCAGGTTTCAGGCTGCTACCTGCTTGCTGAGCAGGTTGCCGGCTGTTATCTGCTCACTGAGCAGGTTGCAGTTTGCCAACTGCTCACCAAGCAGGTTACCAGCTGTTACCTGCTCGGCAAGCAGGTAGCAGCTGGCAACCTGCTTGGCCAGCAGTTTACAGGCTGCAACCTCCTTGCCAAGCAGTTTGCAGGCTGCAACCTGCTCGGCGAGCAGGTTGCAGGCTGCAAACTGCTTGGCAAGCAGGTTGCAGCCTCCAAACTGCTTTACGGCAACGCAACCCGTTGGAGAGCGGCCAGCCATCATGCAGACAGGTGTGTGCAGGAACTTGTTGGACAGGTCAGTCCGACAAGTACTGACTTGTCGAACTGACCCACCCAACAAGTCAGACTCATCAAACCTGCCAGTCCAACAGGTCACACTTGTTGGACGAACCTGCCCAACAAGTGAACATGTTGGGCAGCTTGTCCGACCAGATGACCCGTCGGACATGTCCGCCCAACTTGTGCGAACTGGTCGGACAAGCACGTCCGATATATGGTTGGCCCGTGCTGTCCGACTAGCTGGTCCGACCACTTGTTGGACGGCCCCACTTGACCTTGAGATGAGCTGGGCAGTCCGACTGAAAAGACAGGACAACTATGGGAGTCAAACGCATGTCACAGTCATGGTACAGACCTGCTCTACCACTGAGCTAAGCCGTCTGATGCATGGCGTACAGAGGCTCCAACACCAACAAGTGGTCAAGCCTGGCTGCTTGAGGACCCATTGAGCAGGGGGGTCCGACCTCGTCAGACATGGGCCACCAACAGGTGGGATCAACCACCTGTTGGACTACATCCTCCGCCAATTGGTTAGATGGGCCTGTCCAAGGTCTTGTCAGACAGGCCTGTCCAACAAAATAACTGATGCAGTGGAGGCTATGCCCTTGTATCTATGTTACAAAAATAGACATGGACAAATATCTTCTCAGACTCAAAAGTTATATCAAGAACTTCATCTATCATGCTATGAAAGATACTGCCCAATAGGTCAACAAACCCAAGCTTCATCACGTTTCTTCACTTTCCTGAGTCAATTTTTCAATTGAACCAAGCTGGTCTCTTTTCAACAGAGAAGTTTGAATCTTTCAATGGTGTGCTACAAAATGGCTCAGTCCACTTTAACAAGCAAATTACTGGAAGAGATATAGCCATTAGCTTTGACAACTACAACTCTCTACAATTTCTTCTCTCAGGTGGTTTCTTCTACAATCCCACAAGTAAAGAATACACTTCAGCTTCTCAAGATGTTCTCAACATTTTTCAACACAACTCTGTTATTCAAAAGTCTTTGTGTTGTGACTGGAAAGCATCCAATCCACTTTCACCTCACAAATACCCCTTTTTAATGCCCAATAACGTCCTAGAAGAAGATTTCCTCGCTGTCCCAAGACAATTAGTTGAATATTGCTCCAGCTTCAGCATCTATCAAGTCTGTAAGATTAAACTCACTAAGCATGAAATTTTGCAGAAGGGATTTTTTGTCTGTGATCGAAGTTTTTGAATTCCATCTTCTATTTGGGTTTTTTTAAAAAAATCTGTGTTGATCGGATTTTTTTTTAAAAATTTCCCTCTCAGGTTCAGTGCCATAATTCACCCCTACAGCAACGGTGGTCCGTTACAGTTACATGTATGGTGTATCAAGCTGGTCTGGGCACATGCCCAAGTCCCGCTTGGCGCAGCTCCCCTGTGGTCAAGCGGGCTCAAATCACTTTGGCGGGTGCCCAACCGCGCTTGATACACCATATATGTAACATATTGAAGTATCAATTTTTTGTTATCTTGTTTACAGAATACATGTATTGCTTTTATTTCAGGTGAAAGATATGTTTTTCAGGTGAAAAACAAGAGGTTGTATTGTAACTATATTGGTCTCATTCTGCACTCAAAATACCAATAACAAAATTTGCAAAACATTATTTGTATTGGCTTGTATCAAGTGAAAGTGTTTCAATGGAAACTAGGAGGGTTTTCCCAATTGTTACAATACTATGTATTTTAACTGAACATTTCTTGAAGTTACAATATTTTCATGATATGTTCATCATGCAAGGACATAAGGAAATGACAGGGGAAAGTCAAGAGAAGGGATTTCTTGAAGTTGTGTGGAAGCAACACAATAATTGGCCGAAACCAACTGGGTCAAGTACAAATGACGATATCTAGTTGTTGGCCCTTTTTGATTCTCTAAATGCAGAGTATCTCTGTACAAGACTTTGAGAAGCAGCAAAATCACCTGTTACTGGGATATTTTTCTTCAGCCACATATGGCTACTGACACACATTTCAATTGTCCGTTGCAGCAGTTTACCTTGATTTCTTGAACAAACATCTGCAGCAGAAGAAAAGGTTTGTTATGCTACACAGGATGAAGCAGAGCATGCCAGGTAGTCACGCACCAACAATAAGAGGATTGGGTGTTTTGCTTGACAGTCCTATGGTTTCAAAAAAGTCAGAAAACAACACAATATATATTTTTAATACAAATATTTCAATCTTGCTCCCCTTCCACCGAATAAAACCCAACTTTTTATCATTTGGATCCATTTCGAAAATTTCACCCCCCGTCAAGTAAACCATCATTTTGCTGTTTTCTGCTTTGGTACTTGCTTGATTGAAGAGGTTGACAACTTGAGTTGGAGGTTTCTTATTATTGTTGTTGCCATCTTGACTGTGAATTTCCAAAGGTGGATTTTTCTTTGCCTTGAGTTTTTTCTTGCAATCTTGGACAAGACTATTGAGTAGTTTTTCAGCTTTATCCTTTTTTTCTGGAAAACATTCTTCAAAAGCTGCCAAGAGGAACACCAGATGGAGCAAAGTTGCCATAACTAAAGTGCTGCATCCAAGAGCCTGGTCAAGATAACTGTTTACCTTCTCAATCATCTTGTAAAACATTGGGTACAGGGGATGGCTTTTTGGGCATTTTTTCTGTTAAGATTTCAGCTCAAGAAATGGAGGCTAGGAGAAGGGGGCTGCTCTGAGGGAATGAGAGCAGGACCAAGGAGCAGCCAAGGGTGGCTCTAGATGAGTTATGCTTGGACTTGATACTGTATTTCATTGGGGCAGTACAGCTTATATAGGAGCAGGTGGAATAGACAATGGGTGACAGGACATGGACAGGACAGGACAGGTGACAGGACAGGACAGGTGACAGGACAGGACAGGTGACAGGACAGGACAGGACAGGACAGGTGACAGGACAGGGCAGGACAGGACAGGACAAACGGGAAAGGAGAACAGGACTGTGAGCGGACAGACCATAATCCTGACATTTTCCTCTTGGTGATGAGGTTTTGTTTCAAGAAATAGTACTTTGTCAAGACAAGGGCTCCATTGGATCCATTGCCTTCCATCTCTTTAGTTGCCAATGCAAAAGGCTTGACGTAACATATAATGTATATAAAACAGATCAGATTTGTTTTAAAGAGAGAAGCAGAAGAAACATAATCCTACCGTGAGTTCATTGTTGAGTTCTTTTATTGCCCTCCAATTGTTGTTGTCAAACAACATCCCCTTGAAGTGCCCTGAGTTTGTTTTTTCATTACTCCGGGATCTTGCATTCTTTGCCACTTGTCTATCAAACTCCTCTTTCAAAATTTGGTTGATCACCTGAAGTAATTTGGACACACAAATGTGAGATTCATTCTAATCATTTAGAAAATCAAAAGGTTACTTACTTCAAAAGCATCATATGCTCCTTGTCTACTTTCGCATTTGATATTCCATTGGATCTCATACCCAGCAATCAAGTACAGCAGTTTCAATCCCTTTGCCAGCGCAATTGCTTCAAACTTTTGTTGTCAATTAGGTGCCAATCCAGTGATCCTTCTGATGACAAAGTCAAGCTGAATTGATTGCAAAGAAGAATAGGTCAATAAAGAGATAAATCAATCATAGGATACACATATACTACTCCTTACGCTTGTAGTGAGCTTGTTCAAATCATTAGACTTTTTGAAATTTTCAGGCCTTCTCAGACCTTTGTCCTTGTTGGTCTATTGACTGCCTTGTCGTCCTTGTCTGGTCCCACACTTCCATCATGCTGTTGTGGTTTTCATTGCCACATTCTCCTTGGTTGCCTTCTCCCGGTGGATTATACTTGTTCTCCTAGGGGATTGTTTCAAGGGTTGTTTGTAATGAAAAGGACCCAAATTGACTCCCTAACTGTAGTCAATGTGGCGCTTCAATCCCCAACTCCTCCAGCCCAGTGTTGACAATTAATGCCAGCTTGTGGCAAAAAATCTTATATGGCCTGTTTTTGGATTCCACAAGATTGGGTAGTCTGAGTCGGACTGAAGTAGGTGATGCATTTCTTTAGCCATTGTAATATTTTTGGAACCAGAATCAGTTGTTTGCGCTACCATGTATTTATATTTACATTGCTACTTGATTAGTTCAAGTTGATAGTTTCTTCTTTGATATGCAGTTATCTTTTTAAATGTAAAAATCACCACAGGAAGTTCAGACCATGGGTGCACGTCCAGACAAATCTGTGGCATCAAGCCATTTTTGTGACTGTGATAATTGCGTGATGTTCTTCCCTTGTGCATCTTTGGGATAGAACTTGAGAGCTGAACTGACAAGTGGGTTTGAAATTTCTTGCGCCAGTATGGACGGGACACTTAACGCTTATGTCGGTACGCCAAATATGGAGATGGATTTCACCACATCAATCTCAAGCATACACGGTTTCTTTTTCTTTTCCTGCTGAATTGTAGTCCAGGCCAGCAGTTTCACACCCACCAAGAGGAACAGTGTGCGCATGCGGTTATACATACTAGGTGACAGTATAAATTGTGTGTATCCAATCACAAGTGCGCCAATCATGTGCTTTTTTCAGAAGATACATGCTTGTCAATTTAGTATCTTCACTCACAAAAATAAATCTCATGCTGACCTCTTTGGAACGGAATGGCCACCAGAGGTTCTCTCCCCTCTGTCTCCTCCCTCCATTTTCAGAGGTTTTGGCTGGTTAAGTGGATGCCAAAGTGACATTCACCATTAAACTCAGCTCCCTCACATCCATCTCCCAATCTTCACCATTGTCACTGTTGCTTGAGTTGAGTTTGGAAAGCTCAGAGAGCACACCTATTACCCTTGATTGGCGGTTGGAGTATGTATCATCGAGAGAAAAGGTGTTGGCTACACTACTTGCGTGTTCCAAGTTAGCAGGGAGCACATCACTCTCCAAGAGGATCTTGTACAGAACCCAATCACACGGCTCATTGTGAGGCAGAGGGAAGCTGGGGACGTTGTTGGGAGGGAGCGTAGAGCCACTGATTTGTTCTTCAGGGGGATCCAAGCCGCTGGAGTGTTCAATGAACCAAGGATCATAATCAGTGGGCACGCGGAGCTTTTCCCTTGCTTGCCATTCAGAGGACCTTGGGAGTTGAGACCCTGCCAGGCGGGGTCTATGAGCATGGAAATCAGAAAGAGAATTAATGTGTTTTGCATACTTTTCATGCTTGCTTATGGATTTGGATGATACACTTTGCAACCAGCAAAGCAAGCATTTGTAAACAGCACCCTCCCCGTGTCCAGAGCAACCAATTCCCAAATCACTTCACAAATGTCAGTTAACACTTAAAATAAATTCCGATTCCAACTCACAGGGGTCTGGCTCAGGACCTCCTTTTTTCCTATTTGTGCGCGCCATTGTTAAGATTGCAAGGAAATTGAAAGATCAAGGAATTGTTTCAAGTGAAAAAATATGTTGGTTTCTTTGATGGAATTCCATGTATTTCACGGACAAAAAAGTCACAACTCAGACAATTCAAAGCGTCATATGTGCATTCATGCACAGGCTCAATGTACTACTTTGTGTGGACTGGATGTCACAGGATTCAGAGATACACCATGTTTCACAGGATAAATTCATCCCTTCAGGAAGTGCAAGGTGGATTTCCATCCTTTCACAAGGACTATCCCTCCCCTCATGGTGGCACTCTGGGCAATACAAAATGTGCAAACTGTTTGTGAAGTATTTAGTTTAACCCTAGTCTCTTTGGGCCAGGGACTGTGAGTTGCAATCAATGCTCAAACCAAAGTGCCAACAGCCAGCGAGTCAGGCCAAGTGGATGAGATTCTCAGTGATCAAGATGCCAAAGACCACGTAGGACATCAGCGGCTTTGATACATAAAAGGCAGGATGCTGATCAGGGACTTTCTGAATGAGGATTCATTGAATGCGTTTCTTCCACCCAATCCCCCATTTTTCATCTCCGCTTTTTTGATTTGCCTTTCTTCTCCCTTTTTCTGCTCTCCAAACCAAAACCACCCACCTTGCTTTTCCCTAAAAATCTTCAATTCCCCATTTCATCTGTTGCATCCTTTGACGTCAATCCCTCTGCCAGTGATGAGGAACAATGCGCACCAGCCCCCAGGAATGGTGTGTCAGCCACACACCGCCAGCCACAAGGAAATTCCCAGTCCGAATCTCAGGTGGGACCCATCCGTAGACTACCTGGCATTGCAAGGGCTGCTGCCTCTCCAGGGCCCTTGAGATCAGTCACCCCTGCAACTGGATTGCCTGGGACGCAGGGGCAGCCGGGCACTGCTGATTCAAGGGAAGGAATGGGTCCTCAAGGTATGTCTCTACCTGCCTGCTTGCCACACCAATTGGTACTGAAGTGGCTTTCAACCGTTGTAGACAGCAGCCTTTGCCCCACGCAATTCCACTTCAACAAGTTGTCAATACCCTGGTGAGGGTCTAGCTGCAGGGCGGCCGCCAATCGGCATTGACATGGTGCATGTGGATGAAGATGTTGATGAAGAGTTTATAAGCGGCTTAGATACAATTTTTAAGCTCAGTCATCCTCATGCTGAGCTAGGAGCCATTCTTGCACATGCCTCAAAATTTAAATTACAATCTGACAAAGTTAATTTGATGATGAATTGGATGGTTGCTTTCCTTAGGTCCCATCCCCAAGGCAATATGTAGTTACAGTTTACAGTTTGCTTGCTGTGCAACAAGCCATTGACGCTGTAGGACTCCTTGTGGGACAAATAATAATATTTGGTAAAGTTCCGGCTGGGGGAAGTAAATTGATGGAGTAGGTTGAAAGGCTACTGCAACAATTTACGGGTGGTTTATTGGCCTGTCCCTTTATAAAATACTATACTACTTTTATGGAATCTCAAAATCATAATTTAATACAGATATGGCTGATTTCAAGACTGAGTTACTAGGTATAGTAATCTCAATCAGACTTAGATCACCGTAATCAATGAACTTTGGGATAGGCTCAACGCTAACTTAACAACAAGTCCCTCGAATCGGAGGGCCTGGGCGGGCGCAAAGCGCCCTCGCCGCGAAGCGGCCGCCTCCGAAGGAGGGACTTGCGCCTAATGTCTCAATTTTGGCGTGAGAGCTTCTGACATTTTGGTGGGAAGCTTTTTGCTTCCCCTCTGAGGAGGTCTTCCCGAAAACAGAATTGGACGCCTGTGGTACTGAGACAAAGACAATTTTTTTCTCTATTTTCTGGACCTCTCCTTGGAGCTGGAAGGCCCACCTCAACCCCTTTGAAACCAGTTTGAAATTTTCATTTCCAATCAGTTTCTTGCGATCATGGGATATGTCTCCAGATGTATTCTAGCATATTCCATGTAAGTAGTTCTGTATTTCTGTACATACTCACTGGACACACATTCTGTAAAAGTTGCAGAAATCACGATTCCTGATAACCAACCGGGTCTGTCTCCGTGCATTTCATCACTCCATTATTGCCAGATCAACTTCATCGCATTAACAATCAAGTCTCATCATACAAAATAATGTCCAGCAATCAAACTGACCCGGAAACCCAGCTGCTGACAGCCCAGGAAACTTCTGGAGAGGAAATTGTCATGGAAGACACGACGATTCCGAGCTTGTCTAAAGACCAAAAGACAATCAATGTCTGCAAAGAGATTTCGTCTCTCCCCACAAAGATGACCCCCAAGGTCTTCTTGCTAAATTTCATGGAGTCAGCCAATTCGACTCTAGCCACCTGGCGACGCTTCTGGGCCCAGCCATGCGGAATCACATTGACGATGGACATTGTCCATGCTTTGCGCAATGAGATCAACAAGACCAATGTTGGTCAGGCCGCATGGTCTCACTTCATTCAACAGGAGGTATGAACCCCTCGGTCTTTGCAGTTCAATGTAGTGTTTCCTGATGACACTGACATTCTGTTTTTCAAAGGCAATCTCCATTGCCTCAAGAGAACAACCCGCCTGAGAGAATTATCCCCAAGGATCTTTTCAGAGCTCTTCAACGGTGCAAGATAAATTCTTCTCTGAGGAAGGGATGGATCGCCAGCAAGATATTGTAGTCCCAAAGGACATGCCCTTTCTCTACAATACCCTACTGGGAATGCTCAAGGCTCAGCGGGGCCACACAATCTTGCCGGTGGATCATGAGGACGCGCAATTGGGAAAGGAAGACGAAGAACTTCCCGAGGAAGCAAACTATGCGGGGTACAGTAAGAAGGCTTCAGGATTACAACAAAGGTTCAAGAGGGTTTGCAAAGTTTATTGAAATCAAATTTCATTATATACTTGACTAACACCAATGTGGCCTTCCCAGATTGCATCGACTGTTTGTTGTATGATGGCTTTTGCAAGTAACCAACGGGCAAATGCTCTACAGCTGACTAATTCAGTCCGGTTCCTGGCGTGCGGAGTATCTGAAAGGGTTCACGAATATCTCAACTATCTCGGTCTTTCTTCGTCCAGGAGGACCGCCTTGTCTGTTATGACGCGCCTGGGAATCAATGCGGAAAGGAAGCTCAAAAAGGCTATGCGCAACCAACCCTTGAAGATGCCGCCATCAATTTGCATTGACAACTTGGACATGGAACAGCGTGTCCATGAGGCATCTGTTGGCCATCGATCACACACGTTCCGAGGTACTTGGGGTTATGTACACCTCCCAAATTGCGACTTTGTTGCTTCGTTGGATCAATCAGAGCTGTCGCTGGAGGCCTACCAAGAAGCAATTCAAAAGCTTGACAAAATAGTCATTGAGCCTTCAATGTTCCTACCCTCATCCGAGGCAATAAAGACCACCACCGAGGTTTGTAAAAGTCAAATTGCGCAAGTCCTATACAAGCTGGCAATCCCAAAAGATAGAGTGTCAGCCATACCTACCGAGCCAACACCTGTTGAGAAAATAACACCTTTGAAGCCCGAGATTTACATGATGAAGCTCATGGACTCATCTGACAATTCGGCAGAGGGAGTTGGTCAAGTTTTTGAATCAATCTTGCACCAGTCGGGTCTCAAGGTAGATGAATTTTTTGGTCGACTGCAAGTTATGGATGGCGACTTGGGAACTGTTCAAAACTTCAACTGCCTGCGTGCTCAAAGGGCCCCAAATCCCTACCCCAAAGAATCTCTCACAAATGTCTTGTTTCAGCTTGGGGCATCTCATACACTCTGGAATATAGCTTTGGCAATATTTAGCCTTCATATTGGTGACCCAGCAAATTCTTTGGATCTTGGTGCCTGGCAATATCTGGAAGCACTAGGCTTTCCAGCGGAAAAGGCTATTCAAAAGAAGGATTTTACCCTTATGGTGAACCAGATGGAGAAGATATTGGAGGCCGTGCTGTATTATTGTCTAAGGTATGATTGGTTCAACCCTTCTTTATTATAAAATCATAAATACTAAAACAATTCTCTCATGAACAGATCGGTCATGCCAAAACACATTATTTTAAATCCAGATGACCCACCGACCATAAAGACAACTGATTGGAATGCCATTGTCGAGGACTGTTACCAGAAATTTTGTACGGGGACTGCTCGAAAGGAAGCCAAAGACCAAACTTGCCCAAAGCTTTACAACACACTGATGATGCTACACAACTTTTCAACTGTGGTGGAAGCCAGGAGGTCTATGAAAGCTGGAGATGTTGGACAACTCATGATTGTTTGGTCCAAGTGGTGCCTGATGACACAGGCACTCCCGGGGATCACTAACTACTTATCTTACCTACCTCGAATGGTCTTGCTCCTAACGGTTATTCTTCCTCCATCAATGAGGAAGTACCTTCGCCATAACTTGCTGATCAGCCCGACTGGGAGACTCCATCATTTTGTAGCCAAAGACTTCTGGCTTGAGATCCAGAACTATTGGCTGAAATACTTCTACAACCGATGTGGGAATGGGACACAGATTGAGCGATTGCGTGACATGTTCTCTTCTAACATCATGATGGTAAGCAGATTGTAATTTCTTAGACCACTATTTCCGCGATCTTCTCCTAATGCTATGTGTATGTGGGTCATTAGTTACAGAAGTTGCTCCACTCGCTCAAAACGGACTGTGGGGCCGAAATAATCTATCAATCTCACAAGAATGAAATCTCACAGAGGTCATTAGATATGTTGATTATAATGGCAAATAACCACGACATTCTAGACCAGTACTCCAAAAACACTGGGAAATCAAAGGCTCCAGTTGATAACACGTATTTATCGGGGATAATGAATTTGCAAGCACATATAAGAAGTAAGGACGAGGGTTTGAAAAAATTTAAAAACCACCTTGTGCTCAGCCATCAACCACCCAATGATCCAGATAACGCCAATAACAAAAACAAAAGCGCAGCTGATGACGAGTCCACAAACCGATCCGAATCATCTTCAGGGGGATCGCTGGACTTCTAGACAGATTTATGATGTAGAACAATCAGACAAGGCCGACCTAGCCAATGTGTATCTTTTGGCTTGCTAGAACAATCAAATTAGGCCTACCTAGCCAGAATGAGCAGATTTTGCATTGCTCATGATTTGAGCTATCTGTTGTTTTCGTTCTTCCTTCTTTTCTGCGTCCAACTGATTCAACCTAGCCTTAGCTTCCTTTTTCAACCGGCTTGCCTCTGCTGCAATCATTTTCTTTGTTGGTGGTCGAGTACCTGTCTTTTCAGTTCCTTGTTGGCTTGATGGTTGGCTTGAGACATGGCAAGGATATTGGGATGTATCTTCAAATTCAAGTCGTGCAAATTTTTTTGGAGGCAAGCGTGTTTGTTCATTGTTATTGGTAGAACCTGACTCCTTGAACTGGGTGATCAAGCTGAATAACAAATCCAGCTGACCCGGGATACATTCGCCACCAATGAACTTCCGAACATGCCGTCTAGTCTGAACGCAGTGTAAGTGGGTGACCAAGCATTCTGCTTCAGTGATCCCAAACAAGTCCAAGGCATCTAGCTCTCCATCACATCCATTCTTGGATTTGAACAGATTTGAGATCTCACGGATCATGTGACCTCAAAATTTATCCAGGGATACCCGAGTAGGTTTGCTGAACTTCCTTTTCCTTATTCCCGAGCGCCGGGCAGGATACTTGGGTTTAAGATTGACTATTCGTGGTGGGACAAAGTTATCATTCATGATGTCGTCAAAATTATTGTTGGATGCAAACAAGATATTGTCCATGAGGCTAGCGGCTTTAGTAGGGGCACAATTAGAGCAAACACAAGGCAGAAATCCCGCTTTCATTTCACGTTTGCGCTCCCTGACGTAGGATGGATTGTCAACAGAAATTGGTACATATCTTAACCTGGGAATAAAAAAAAAACAGACATTAAATTGATGTTCATGTAGATCTGTGAGCTAAAGAAAAGAATGAACAGTGCAAAGGAGCAGGATCAAGATACATACAAGTTATCTATTGAGAAAGCTATCCTGAGGCAAACTGGGGTCACCGCCAGTGCGTCCATCCTATCCTCGTCAACAGGTGTGGGTGGAAACTGATCTACCAAGTTCTTGCCGTTCTTCCTATTCTTTTCAACAAAGAGGATTGCCAGTCCTGGTCGGCCATCACGGCCGCATCTACCAATCATTTGAGAAATATTTGCAGGATCGCCTCGCCCCATGTGCACGCGTGACCAGTTCTGGCCCAACCCCAGAGCCATTGTACAAGAAATAACGGGGTACATGTTGTTGGCGTAGTCATTTACAGCGTCTATTTTATCAAGGTCACCAGTACATGAGTGGTATCGCCGTGCGCAAGGACTTCTTGGTTTATACGCCTCGCCAATGGTTTCTCGGGCACGATCAATGACTTCCAATACAGTCATGGTTCGATTGCGTGACCCACTATATACTAAACATGGGACCATGTCCTCATTAGACACATCTTGGGCAGAAGGGAAGACTCTGATGACATCAAGTGATGATGCTAGTGATTTCAACATTGTCACTCGGATGATACGTAATTCTGGCCGGGTAAGTTCGCCTCGTATAATATCTAGCGAATCATCGTCAAGCTTCAGGCTTTTCGAGATTGCTGCAACGGCAATTGGCCGACAAGTTGCAGAGAGCAAGAGTATTGGTTTCTTGTTGCGAAATAAAAGATGTGCACCTAGATTTCCATAAGATGGCCGGAAGAGGCCGCTATCTGCATGTCGAATATGTACAGATGAGGAGTTGGTACCTTTACAGCGGGCCACAAGTCCCCAGATGAAGATCATATGGGCCTCGTCAACCACAATGAGGCCCAGGCGCAGTTGAAATTTGGTGCAGAAGTATATCTCGTCCCAGAGCTTGTTGTTGAGAAAGATTTCGGGACTGAGATAGATGAATTGATAAACTCCTGTCCTGATTTCTCTAGCGGTTTCTGGGTTGAAGTTTTTCTTTGAAAGGTTGATTGCAGTGAAGCCTGCGCCTTGCTTCTCCAAAACTTGATTGTCACCCAATGTATCGAGAGGGTTCAATGTCAAGATCACAGCACGTTGTTTCTTGGGAATGAGCCTATAGTAGATCTCCGCAATTTGACTCTTGCCGAAACCGGTTCCAGCTAGCAAGAAAGTATTTCGTCCATTCACAAGATTTATTACTGTTTCTACCTGTAATGGTTTTGAAGCTTGAGCATAAAATTCAAGCGCCAACTGGTTTATATGTTTACTGAGATTGTGATTGTTCATCTCCGAGACTTTCTTGTAAACATTGACTCCGGTAAGCGATCGGCTTTCTTCGGCGGTGACTTTGGGTGGATTGGTGCTCATGTCGAATTTGCTAGATTGGTTCTGTTTCTTAAGCGCAGATGGAAATGGTGTTGAAATAGCTGGAAGATTTGTAAGTGCAGTCTTGTTGCCTCAGTATGTATCTCACTTCGAAGTGGCCTCTGAGTCTGCCAAAATCGGTAAGATCATATGGATTTAATTGAAGTACATACTAAGGAATCTGTACAATCACATGTGCCAACATGTATAGAAAAGTATTAACTTACAAGGAAATGACGGCAAAGATCAAGCCTTTGTTTGACTCACAGGCGAGGGGACTGAGGACCCAATCTTTTCAGTTTGAAGGTGGCCAACTGAAAGGTGAGATGACTGCCTACACGGGCACCTTGCCCGCTTGCCCACACCTCAAGTGGCCTACTCGCAATGGCCAATTTGGGGAAAATAAGGCTCAAAAACGCTCCAAATCTCGAAGTCCTCACGCCACGACGGGGACTTAAGTCATAAGCCTCCCATTGGGAATGGGAGGATGCTTCGCATCCGGGCCCTTTGGGCCCCCGATCCCATCGGGAGGCTTAGTTAAGCTAGGGCTCAACGTATATGATGGATGAACAATCCAGTGGGATTATTTATGCAAAAGGGTTATCTTTAGAGTTTGTGATGATCTCTTCCTTAAACGATTTCTTGATAAGGCACATTAATCAGTACTTGAGCTCCTTGTCTGCTACTACTACTACTTGGGCACAATGATTTGGGGTTTTGAATAATAAGCTGTTTATGGCAGACTTATTTTTGGGGTTTATTGCTTATGACTCTACTTAGACACGCACAAACTTTGTTAGGTGCACACACACTTCTTGATGCTAATGCTGATGACACTAGTACTGCTAACAACTCTGATAATGGGACACTCCCATCTAACACTAATAACTACTAATTGATCTGGTGATGGGACACTCCCATGAGGAAAGAAGGAAAAATCTTGGTGGGAGAGGGCCTCCTTTTATAGCCAAAGGTGAGGCATTTTTGCCACAAGGTGATCACATCTGAGGCAATTTTGCTGCAGGGAACAACTCCTCTGCACAGCCTCCTGATAAGGTAACCAAGAGACCAAGCCACAAATACACACTTGTATTCTTCCAACCTTCCATACAAGGTAATACATAGCAACAAAACCAGCCACAGACAAACAATGAAAACTTCCAATCTTCCATACATGATGTCCCCTAGCAACCTCTAATCTTCCTTGCATGATCCAGAACATTCCGCCGTAGTTGGTTACTAGGAGACCAACCTTTCCTATAATCCTCTATCCAGCCGCACTTCCAAGCATGCGGTTGCCTGGCAACTGTGTTTCCAAGCACTACTCCTTCCAATTTGGTTCTTCTCAGGGTCTAGTGATTCCTCCCACTTCTGTCCCCCTTCCCCTTCTCCCTCCTCATTCAATTATTTCCTGCCGCCAACTTACCAAATACTGAGATGTATACCCTTATATCCAACTATCCTCCTCCTTCCTATGCTTTATTGTCTATGTAAATATGTATTTATCCCTTTTTGGCATTGGAGCGCACATGGGGCACCACAACACCCTCCAAAATGAGGTGATACATGATCCCTGCCCTGCTCCGGCCCCTCTGGCAAGCCATTATCATTATCTCAGTGTATTCAATGTACGTGCTTTGATTATTCTCAAGATATTGGCTACTTGCATTTACACAAGCTGATTGGAAGTTACAATCCTAAAGGAACATTTGAAAAGGCTAATCTGCGTACACTAGATGGACAAACTGTTGGTGGTGTATGGATCAGAAAGACCCTCTAATTCTCCCCGCCAAGAAAAGGGCTTGCTGACTGTTATAATAGTACGTTTTGAAGTAAAACAATACTGCTGTAAAAAGTGATGATGCTGATGTGGCAGTGGAATCTTCTGGGTAATCAAAAGAAGATATTAAATTAGAGAACCCTCAATTTGAGGAAAAGCATCTCCCACAAGGCTATGCTGAAGGCAACCCAGCTGCTGTTGCTAGTGTTGAGACGCATGTGTGTAACAAACTTTGTAACAGTTGTGGTAGAATGTGAGACCTGGTAAGCTTGTCAAGCAACTTGATATTTGAATACGATTCACCAGGGGAGATTGCATGGCACTTGCTAGCAAGTGCTTTACCGTATGATTTATCCGTAACTCAAGCCCAACCTTCTGTAACTCTGTCTTAAGTTGGTTCCAACTCAGTTGCAATTACTTACCTGATATGATGTTGAAGAGATGTTCAACATTGTTTTAGTTTGATTGCAAGTCTAGCACAACTTCAGTTGATGTGAGTTCCAACTTGTGTGTAACTTGCCTGTGGTCAAAATGAAACAAATGAAGTTCTTCTCAAAACACCCAACATGTTTTGGGTGATTGTTAAAATTTTCCATTGAAAAACGATTACCAACGGTCATTCTGAATCCAACTTGGCCAATTATAATCAAATTAAAAAAAGTGGATCAACAAGAAATAGCCAAACAGAAATCAACTGGGCACAGTTTTAGCTTGTTGGGATTGATCATTGAACAAGCACTTTCAGTGCTCTCAAAGTGGGCAATGTGTTCCACAAGTGAAGCTTGGAAAAACAGACTTTGACAGGGACATTGCCATGGAATGGCAAAATGTGGTGAACTGGATGACCCTTGAAGTTAGTATCTGCAAGTCAGATGTTGCAGCCACATTGCTTTGAAGATGTAAAAATAAAGATGATTCTGTCTTGCACTCCTTTCTGGAAAGTGTAAAAATTCATCTTGATGTTTAAAACACTAAATTACTCCCTTATTTAGACGTGTAACTCCACACTGTCAATCCATTACACAACAGTGAAGAAGAGAATGCTGACACACTTTCACATCACTTTTTCAGTGAATGAAGAAGTAATTATGAAATACAACATTTGCCATCAAGATCAACAAATAATCTTCAGATGAACAATACAGAAGATTTTCAGATGAACAATACAGAAGGAATATCACACATGCACACCAAGAGTTATCTCAGGTTGTGTGTCTGAAGGAATGTCTTGTATTCATCCTGATGAGTGCAATATATTTGATGAGGCACCAATCTGTGATCCATTTCAAAAGCTAATGTTCCTGTCTATGTATATGCTCTCCATTTGGAACATGGTACACATACAGAAAACTGTTTGGAGAATATGGTTCAAGTGAGAATGTTTCATAATACATTTCCATTTGCATATGTAGAGAAAAAGAAAAATCATTCAACAATGGCTGATATCAGTTATGGCATAGAGCTCACTTCTGTTAAATATGTGTGACTGCACATCAGTTTTGATGTTCCATGTGGCTTGGGACCACATGGCTCAAGATGACAGGGTGTGGAAAAGGAAATTAACTGTTGGTTTGTGAATAGTTAATAATGATGGTGCACTTTGGAAACATTCCGCAGTTAATGACATAAAAATTAACTGGTATCTTAGTTTTACAGCTATTCAAGAAGGCATGATCAATAATGAGCAATGATCATCTTGGACAAGCATAATAAAAAATAATTTTCCAAAAATCAGAACACAAAACAATGATAACAGAAAACAATGATAGGAATTAAGGACAGGAGGTTTACATTAAGACTGGGCAATTTCAATTTGTACTTTTTGGCCTCCTATAACACGATTATCAGATGTGTGATTAATATAAGCAACAACAGCCTTGGTCATCTTCACAGACATTTGGCAAGAAAAGCCAATCCTGGTGTACTGTTTAGAAAAAGAACCACCAGGCAAAGTCTGATGTTGGTGGTCTGTAGACCTAAAAACACACATAGTAACCCCCACCTCATGATTCAAGTCTAAATAAACTTGGAAATCCCGGAAAGTAAAATGACCTCCTACCATATCAAACCCGTCGTCGGCCAGAGTGGGAGAGTCTAATGGTGAGTTGAGAGGGTGAAAGATAGGAATCCAGCATACCAGAGTCCATTTGTTTTCATCTCCGTTGATGTGGGGCTTGTTGAAGAAGTCGTACATGGTGAAAGTGATGAAGGAAGAAAAGTCGAAGGGAGAGTAGAGGATATCGTATTCCATGTGGGCCATTGAAGGTAATTTTTTTGAGATGAGCTCTTTTTGATAAGCTTCAAAGACGCCAGGGGCCAATTGGTTGAGCTGAGTTGCAATGAAGTCATTCGCCTCTCTGATATCTTCTGCTTCATTTCAGGGATTGTACCGTGCAGCAGCAATCATTTTCTTCAACTTTTTTTTGCAGCAATACCTCCCAAACCCTTCTCCTCGAGTACTGGACTTTCGCCATCCATCGGCAAACATCACCCTTCCGCAGTGGGGGCCATTGGTCTTGACGTGATTGACGTATTTGACTCGTTGTAGGAAGTGGCAGACTAGTTGCTCCCAGCCGAGCTTGAGATCATCCAACATAGGTTTGAAAGGGAAGAATTGAACCTTACAAAAGGCTTCCTTCGAGCGGGGGGCAATGATACAGGTGCCACGGAAGATGCGGTGGTAATGCTGAAGGGTGGACTGGGAGGTGATGATTTCGGCGCGGAAGGGGTCATGTTGGCGCTGGGGAGGGACCTGGTAATGGTAGACATGCTCTCCATTGGTGACAGGCTGAGAGTTTGGAGAGGTGCAGTTGTCCGCAGGGGGGGGCTCCGTGGTGCTATCAGCGGCGGCAGTGGGGTCATCTTCCCTGTTAGCGGCAGGGGTGGTGTGATTGTCTGGCAGCTCAGGATGACCCTCATTGGTAGGGAGGTTTTTGGGTGGGGCTGACGAGTTTGAGGAAGCGAATGGAGCAGCAGCCCTCTCCTTTCTTACTTGCCATCAATGGATGGCCTTGAAAGGGTGGCGCTTCTTGTTTCTGTCAGGGAAGCAAGAGCAAGAGCAGATTAGCATGTCGGACAGATAAGGAGAGATTGGGAGAGGCAAGAGGGGCAACGTCTATGGGGCTGGCTGCCTAAATAGATACTTAAAATAGCACTGCACCGCCACAGACTTGGTGCCTGCCCCTCCAGCCGTTTGTGGAGTCATGTCCCGCCTAAATAGATACTTAAACTGGGCGCATGATCCTGGCTGAAGGGACAGAGGGATGGGAGGGAGGATGAGATGATGAAGAAGTGTGAAAACGACGAACTGATTGTCCTTGCCGGTCTCGGCAGACAGGACATGGGCAAAGGGGTTGGGTTGGTCCGGGTGGCCAGCGGCAAATGAAGACGAAGGGATTTTCCTGAATCCCATGGTGCGTGGAGTGGAGCTAGAAACACTCAGAAGGAGCTTGCTGAGATTTGAGAACGATCTTGCTGGCAGCAAGAGCAGTCTGGCTGAGAAGCATCAGCGTGTGAGCAGAATGGATGAGGAAGATGTAAGATTGAATCGGCTTACTATTGGCGCAAGAGGGCGATTTGGTGTAGCTGATATGAAGCCGCGGCACAGCTGGGAAGATGAGCGACAACAAAAGTAGTGAGATTCTGTGGATGGTCAGCTGGTGGTTGCATCGTGCAATGAGGAGATTTTGCATCGAGCGACTCACGGGTGAGGAGGTGGTTGAGCAGTCAGCAATGCTGATGACCAAGGCAGACACAGGATAGCGTGGTGGGTGAAGCGACGGCGAATGGTGTGAGTGCTGGTTGGGCTGAGCAAAGGGAGGTGCCACTTGAAAGCAATGATGCTGTACTACAAAAGAACGTTTGCAGAGAGGGAGAGAGGTGGTTAATGGAAGCAGGGATAGGTAACAGGACAACAAGCAGTGAGGAGAAGAGCTCACTGCTTAGGGGGAAGACAGAGCCGCCCAAAGCAAAACAAGAGGGCGGAGCGGTGTTGCGACCGAACGGCGAAGACTGGCTAACAATAAAAAGTGGTAGGCATGTCAGCAAGGGAGGGGAGCAGTTCATAATCAAGCAGCACAGTAACTGCAGAGGTGTAAGGTGGAGGGGGCAGTGATGTAGAGCTTCGGAGGTAAGAGGTGTGGTTGGCTATGCAGGGGGAATGGAGAAAAAATGGCTTACAGGAGACCAAGAGCGAGTTGGGAACAGCAAGAGCGAAGGTAGTAGCAGGTAGCAAGATGGGAAGAGAGGGTTGAGAGCCCAACCAAGCCGCTAGAATTGCTGGGGATGTGAGCTGGTAGGTTATCGGTGCGGGGTGACCAGAGCGAGGTGGGTAGGTGTTAGGCTTAGTTGGTGTGCGTGGTTGAAAAAAAGGGAGGGTTGAATTCCGACCGGAGGCGAGCTGGAATTTCAAAATCCAACTTGACACAAGCCTTCAAACTTCATGGCATGCTTTGACAGGAGGTCCAAGAATGTACAGAACCAAAAAGGGGTTTCTCACAACCCATTTCAATTCAATAAAGAAATAAACTTCAGACAGAGGCAGGTCACAAAAAACACAATGAAGAAATTCACTGAAATGTGAGAAAATTATGAGATATGAATTGGAAAAGGTTGCGACTTTTGGTTTTTCTTCACACCCCATGGATTTTGAAGCAGCATTGTACTGATAGGAAAATAATTTTGGCTGATGATTGAGGTCAGGAGCTCAGAGTAACACCAACTAAAAAAGGACTCCAGCATAAGATATCTTTTTGGGGACATAAAGTAATATATGATCATTGACGGGTTACTCCTCTGTGCAAACTGAAGGAGGGTGGGATGAATGTGCTGTTGTGAAAAAGAACAGGGAAGGGCTCATACCCCAAGCAATTTCTTCAAGACAAAATGGGTATTTATTCAACACAAAGCTAGCCATAAATTGAAAAAAGTGAAGGAAGGATAGGCACAACAAAACAGTGAAGATATATAGATTTTTGTGCAGCATGTGAGAAAGATAAGGGAATCCAGATTTCATTCACGATTGCTCATGCAACCCTGAGGAGCTGGTGTCAAAGAGGGCAAACATTTTACTGCCTTTGTCAGATTCTGATTTGATGTGTGTAGATGATGGCCCACAATTGAAGGCTACCCATAGTCTGGTTGAGAATGGACTGATGGAAGAAAGATCCAATAAAATTACATAACCAATGGAATCTGCTGCCCAAACCTCCCACAGTCTGATCCCAGGCATAACCAGATGGGGAGATGTGCTCAGAGGCAGTGTTGAGTTTGATCAGAAAAGAAGTGCATGGATGATTGACTGGGTGGGGTGCAGATGATAAGAGTCCATAATCATGTAACTCTACAGGGGCATCAGGACATAAGCAATCAGTTTTGATGGGCAATGAGGGAATTTTGCCTTACCCAATGAAGTGATTTGAGAAATGCCTGCTGATGGGAATGAAGATCTGCAACAGCAATGATTTTTCCAGATCAGAAATGTGGCAAAAGGGCAACTATGTGTATTTTGAAGAAAGTTCTCACCTGTGAAGTCTGTTGGACTTGATGAACGACAGACTTGGAGTGTGATACTGGCAGTAGGCTCCACAATAGTATGAGAAATATGGAGGTGGGCATAATATTCTAAACTGCAACCTTCTCATGGGCTCATTGAAGAAGTCAAAGCTCACTGTTCAGGGGCACGATGTTGGTGGGTTTAGCTTCAAAAAAAGATTATCTTGGGACATTGAGCAATCAGTGGTGGGAATGCTGCATTGCACAGCTGCCATTGGCAGACAACACAAAAAGAGTGGTATGTGGAGTAATATAAGTCTTGCTGGAAAACAAATCAACCAACAGCATGATTCATTGTTAATTGAAATCTCACCATAAGATCATGTAACCTTCAAGCAAAAATATTGATGGTCAGAGAAACTCATAAAAAACCATATGAACGGTGAAATAGTGAGACAGAATCAGGCACTCTGCTGCATATAAGCGATTCAGGACAGGCTGTGGATGTACATGAGTGATCTGATTGTTAGCACTTGTGAATTGGTGAGCTCAGGCGGCTGTAGGCTGGTGTGCAGCCACTGTGTGAGATTGCTTACCGTGGTCTCATGTTTTTCCTCTCAGAGAGTTCAATGTGTGGTGTGAGGTATAACATAATTATTTGGATTGGAGGGGAAAGGAATTTGGGAGATACCTCATGAAGAGGCAAGAAGCAGCCTCCAGTGAGTGCCATCAGGCATTCACATTCCTTCACTACCTCACCCTGTGTGGTATAATATACCAGCTCATTTCCCAATAGAAAAATGCTGAGGTGATAGTCTACTGTGGGTGTGTCATGAAAACAGTTGCGCGTCTGTTTTCATGACATTGAGCACTACCGCTTGGGGTGCTGTGGGTTGGAGGTGATATTCACCAAGGCAGGCTAGACAAAGGCAGCCTCTGAATAGACACCAGAGTGGTCAAAGGGAGATAAGGGCTGAAGGGGAGGAGATCATGCGCTCATGGAATATGATGATCTTTGTCAAGGGCCCATTCATGTTGTGCCAAGTCATATTGATACCTTTCAAAGAAGTTGAATCTATCAGAAAATGGCCATACAAAACATGTGGTACGGCCTCAGAATTGAGGTGGTACAATGTAAACTGTTCTGAGCCTAAACACAACATCAAAGGCACCTCTGATTTAGTTTTCATGGATCTCACTCTGTGTCCTACGTAAACATGGGGTGGGTGCAAGGGTTGCTATAATCCCTGCGGCCAATGCAGAGGCAATGATTGGTTGAAGCACCACCTGCATTAATGAGTTTGGTACGTACTGCAGATGATCCAAGCAAAGAATCAAATGGCAACAAACAATGTTTTGCCTTTGTTGCTTTGCGTCATAACCAACTGCTCACTGTGTCAAGATGAAAATCACTGGCACAAAAAATGCTGGGAAAAGACATAAGAGTTAAAGTAGCCAGTGGCTGGCTCCACCATCCTCCACATCCAGCTCCCAGCAGGCTAAAAATTTCATCATCTCAAATTCCCCAATTCCATTTCATATTATCCAATACCAATACCCCAAAGATGTTTGAGATTGGTGGAAAATTCCATACCTCTCTGGTTGATCATTCATCCATCCATATGACTTCTGACAATACTATTCATCTCCTGGCTGTTATCAGCAATCCAGTCCTCAACATGCTTGTGACCCCCCTGACCTTGCCCAATTCCGCCTTGCACTCAAGTGTGACATTGCAACATTGCCACCTCTGCTGTTTGGGCCTTCAACACACGTTATATTTTCCGGACGTCTCTCCCGTTCGTCAGTGGATGGATTTCCAACAATCGAGGTTCCTGAAGACCAGTGGGGATTAGTACCGGGGGATTCAGAGGATCAGTTTGTCGAGTTTAACCAGGCGGCTGTCGTCGGCTCTGGTTATGTGGTGGGGCTGGACTTAAACTTTGAATCTCTGTGGAGAAGCTATGCACTGGTGGTAGACCCTTCAGTCAAAAAGGTATGTGTTTTCCTTGGGCAAGTGTGTAGTCAAGGATCGCAAAAAATGTAATGCATGCTTTTCTTCATGTGGGGTAGTGGGCTTGTATTAGGATTCACGCATGGGGTGTGGATAGTCTTCGTCAGTTGTTTCAACTTTGCCGGGGAGACACTATATCTATTGAGGGTGTGGCAGAAGTGATGAGGTTCCGACACACCCACATAACAAAGTAAGCCTTCTTTTTTTCAATTTGGATTGTCATCCAGCTCTGCTTGTCATATTGGTATTCTCCAAGGCCCACATGATCAATGTTGTGGGTCGGTCAGAGTCAACTCCATATTCACTCCAGTCCAATCCAAAGCCAGTTGAAAGGTTCACCCTAAGGAGGCACTGGGACAAAGAAGGCACCAAGGAAGAAAAATAAAAAGTAGTTGCATGGCACTTTGGACTTCTTTCTGCGATATTGCTTAGATTCTCTCTTTTTTTTCCAAAATGTATCATAATCCAACATCATCTCCCAGATATCTCCTCTCGTATTCACATTTGTCCGGATTTTCTCTACATATGATTCTCCTTCTTGCGCTGTTCACCTCGGAAGCCAGATAGAAATATATCTTTTGTTGATGTAATGAGAAGAATGTAGAGCCTTGGTAGGAAGTTGTAGACATCCCTATGATCCAACTGCTCCTGGAGATTGCGGGATGTACACTCATGTATTGAGGGGGGTAGAATCAGAGCCATTTTGATTGGAACAGACAAAACATTCAGTGTAGGAATTCAAACAAAGGGCTGGATTCTGTACTGAAACAGTGTGACTGATGAAAGTTGCTGGAGAGAGATAATTCCAATTGACTCAAATGACTTTCACGCCAGAGGATTTGCCAGCCTGGATGAAATGCTTGGTTGTTTGCCTCAATGGAGAAAGAGAAATAAAGACTGGGTTGCTAGTGAGTAAATTAAGTAACAGCAATTCTCCAGAAGGAGTGTTGCATTGACCTGCAAAACCGGAAATTCAGCTGCAGCTCAGCAATTGTGATTGAAACTGAGTGGCAGGCAGTGGGTCAACATGGCATGCCCAAAATGTTCCCAGTGAGCCGCATATTCACATTGGATGGAGAAGATGAGAACATTTATGCTGTTGGATTATACGGTTATTGTTATTAACCCTTCATTTTGACCATACAAACAAGAATATTGTCCCCAAACAGTTTAAAATTGAGATGGAACATTGTAGAAACAAAGTACCACGCTGGCACCACAATGACCCCCATTTATCCCGCGGTGCATGGCAACAATGTGATTTGATGTTGAGTGAGGGACGCTTTTTTTGCACAAGGAGGCAGATGGTGTGAGGGGTAATCCAAAACATCACGGTGGGAGTATCTACAACTGCAGGAGAGCAATCCAAACATGTCAAACCTGGTAAAAATGGGTTAGGAGTTCTCCATCTGATTAGAAAGAAGAAAATAGTCTTAGGGACCAGAGGCAACCCTGCACATCACAGCATCTGATAATTAAATGACGTGCAAGTTGTCCCGGGAATGCTGTTATAACAATGTGCAAGTTCCCAAGGGTAGAATAATGACACAATATAAAAATGAAACAAAGAACTCACGGGTTGAAGCTTCCTATGATGGCAGTCAACCAGGGTGGTGATGAATTGTCCTGCTCACAGACAAACTCAGAGCAATCCTGCGCACTTTGTTGGACATCATCACCAGCAGATTTTTTCAAGAGAAAAGGCAAAAAGACATCTTAATTGGCAAATCATCAACTGGGAAACAAAACATTGGAACATGTGAAACTGAACAAACATCTGGGGGGACATTTATGAGGGAGAACACATCAATTAAATACACAGAGAATCAAGAGTTATTATTTCTCAGTGATCTGTTGAGTAGCCTCAGGAATAAGGAAGGGAGATGTTGGTTGTTGAATCTTCCAGTGATTAAGGAAGTCAATGGTAATTGCTTTGGCAAGATGATGGGGATCTGGCTTTTGCTGAATAGGAACGATTTTACCTGGTGACTGGAAAGAAGGTCGAAGCAATTCAACTAAGTAGGCTGAGAGGTTGCTCCAGATTTTTTCTTCTGGGGTTTGGTCCACTTGTGAGTGCTCATGGATGACAGCCATGGCTTGCATGAATGACATGCATTCAGATACAGAAGCTGTTTGGGCATTTTTGGACAAAAGGAATAGACCTCGAACACCACCAACGAGGAAATAGACTAGAGGCTGAAAGTTTTGTTTGCCTTGATAAGTTTGAAGCTTCTTTGTGGACTCTTGACGAATCTGGAGGGCTGCTTCAGAGGTTAGGGTGGTGACGGCGGAGCTGGCAGATGGGTTGTCGGTGGGAGCCGAAGCAGCTTGTTGACAGGATTATTTCTTCAGCTCGGCATTGGTCATTGGACAGTCACTGAGGGCATGAGTTTGAAAGATGACATAGCCTGCGCAGACGTCAATGATGAGGCTGGCAAAATCTTTGAGGACATCAGGGGCGTGGGAGCGCTGGTAGGGTTGCAGGCTGGTGGCAACAGTGTCTGAAGTGTTGTCAGTGGGGGTGTTGAAAGATGCAAGCGTCTTCTTCATATTTTCGTAATAGCTGAGGGCTTGAACTCCTTCAGTCACCAGGTTGTCATCTTCATGAGGCTGAGGTGGACGGGGAGCATGTAAGTTGAATGCCATGATCTCAACGGAGGTTGCAATCAGTTTGGCCCATTCAGAAATCACAGTTGGGGGGTGTTGAAGGCAACCAAGGAATCAAACAAGGGTGGCTTCCGAATGGGTCGACTTGGCAGTGGTGGGAATGAAGTGCTCAGTAGAGCCGCTCTTCTCTAATTCAATGGACTTGGTCAGAAGAGTGAAGTCCACAATGTCGGGGCAGTTCCACAGGTCATTGGAAGAGGGGGACAGGAAGTCGGGGGCTGAAAACGTTAGAAAGGACATGGGTATCAGTTGTTTTAGGTGTTAAAAGAAGCCAAATGTCTGAATGTCTGCTGGGAAGTGAAACTCACCCAGAGAAGCAATGGTTTTGATCCACGCAGGATATGAAGTTGTTGTTCTCTCAAATTGGAAGTCAAGTTGGTGAGGTCTCTCAAATTGCAAGTCGGGTTGGTGAGGCACCGGGTGTTGAAGAGAGGCAGCTTGGAATTTGGCAAGGGTTTGAAGTGCCCTCCATGCATCCTGGTATCTCTCCCAGTTTGGTTTGACACTGCCAACAGTCTGTTGAATCTGCATGATGGCGATTTGAACATCAGTAGATTTCAATATTGAAAACAGGCATGGAGGTGATTGCTGTGGGGCCTGTCCAGCTGGTTGGGATAATGGATTTGGATCCTCAGTTGGTGTTTGGTTGGGAGGATTGGCAGGAGGTGGAGGTGGGTGGCTTGAGGCAGGGACTCCTGGATTTTACCCACCAGAGCCAATAGAGGGATCCTCGGTGAAGTTGGTGTCAGCGGCATCTGGAGAGGAGGCAATAAAAGGGTTTGTTTGTTCAGGTAAGATATTGGCTTGCAGAGATCAAAAGCCAGGTGGATTGTAAGTGACGGGATGGCAGCTTACTTGGTTCAGATTGTCCAGAAAGGAAACCGGTCTGGATTGCTGGTGGTGGAAAAGGAGCCTGGGTTCTTGGGTCAACAGGCGCAAACACTTCCTCTGGGGAAATTGTTTGGGCCTCTTGATTGAAGGTGGTGGCAGAGGAGAAGCTGGGATTTGGAGTCGCTGCGTGAGGTGTACTGAGAGGCGCAACAGAAGCATGTGGAGTGGGGTGAATTCAAGGTGAGACAATGGTTTGTTCTTCATCTGGTTCAGGGGAGTGTGAGGAGTCGGTTTCCAAGAGATTGACTGCGATTGGTGGATGAGATTGCTTTGGTTTCTTGGGTTTGCGAGGAGGCTTTTGAGTGGTGGTCAATGGTGATCTTGCATGTTTTTTGGGATTGTGTATCTTTAGAGCTTCTTCTTTGGGAATCTCACCCGTGGCTTCAAAGACTGGGAGTTTGAATTTGGGGTTGGCCTGGTTGTCATCTTTGGGGATAATGTTAAAGCGGAATAACAGGGGAACTTACCACGCTTGGAGGCCTCAATCTCTTGGGAAAATTCGGCGATCTTGTCCTTGAGCCATTTCGGGAGCTTCAGAGCAGCAAGGGCCTTCATGGTTGATTTGGCCTTGCTGACGTTTGAATTGAATTCCTCTCGGGTGATCTGTTGAATTTCGCTGCTGAGGATAGATTGTTCTGGGCTGAGAGCAGGAGGGAGACTTGCACGTGGAGCCATGGCAAACTCTTGAAACAAAGGGACAGGCATTACTCGGCTGGGGAAGTTATTTTAAATTGCCTGTTGACCTGATGAAGTGTTCAAGTCAGCTTTACAACCACAAGATGTGTAGGGAAAAGATGAGTTACTCGGGGGTGGGGTTCCTGCAGTTGGCATGTTTTCAGGAGAGGTGGGTGGTAAGGCCGGCTCAGTGATCTGGTCCAACGTATGTGATTCCATTGGTAGATGAGGTTGTGCAGAAAGTAAGGATATTGGAGGTAACGGGATCATGTTGAGGAGAAGATGTGTTTTTGTTATTGAGATGGAAGACAAGGGAGAAGTGGGGATGAGGAGGAGCAAGGTACTCACCTTTTATAGAGTTGGAAGGCCTCCTTTGAATGAACGGGTGGATGTGCTGCAGGTAAAAGACCAGTGTTCACCCAAAATCTACATGCAGCCGTGGCTAGCCCTGTGGATCATGTCACACAAAGGTAGATCATATACTTGAGTGATAGGGCTTGCAGTCCAACATACAGGCGAGATGTGGGATAATGACTTCTTTTCTACTCATGAAAGGTCATCAACATGTATTGGCCACAATGTTCTAGTGCATTTAGCATGTGGTTTTGACAACATGCTCATGTGCAAGAGAAAGGTTTGGTTAAAGACCAGTACGTCAACAGGCAGGGTTCTGGGACTTCTAGTTGAACAACGTGCTTTCATCAGGATAACTATGAAAATGTTGGATAGAATTAAGGTTGTCTGACGTGATGTTCAACTTCGGATGAAGTCATGATGAACTAAGGATGAAGCCATCACTTACCTGAGACATACACAAGAGTTGTCCCACTTGCACAATCAAGTTGAGTCGGACTTTGTAAAAAAATAGTCCAAAGCCTGTTTCTTCTTTGGCTGTTCGTCCACAACCCCTTGTCTCTTACACTTGGGATCATGTCATGAAAACAGACGCGCGTCTGTTTTCATGACATAGAGCCAAAGGAGCCTGTGATTGAGTCCTCCCCTGACCAAAACACAATGTTGGTACCATCTTCCCCCTCCAATATTCAGGGCTATCAAAGTTTCTTTGCCACCACGACAAAGGAGATACCATAAATTAATGATACAAAACAGGAAGAAATTCATTTGTTGCACTCAAAGCCCAAATTGGGTACATCTTAGAAGCAGTAAAGTAAAAAACAAGATTTCAAAAACGTGTCATACTAATCAACCACCATAGTCCCATCTGGTACCGTTTCCGAAGGCCCTTCACCATTCTCCTTCCCTGTATCTTTTGGACGCTTCTGTCCACTACTACATGTCCCCTGGTCACCCGACCCACTTGGTGCTGCTGGTCTGGTCTTTTCGCACATCTTGCCCATATTCTCGGCGATTTGTTGAATGTTGATTGGCGGAACAGTTGATATAATGTCTTGTTGGTATTTACCAAGAACGCCCCAGAAATTTTGGTCGTAGCAGTCGATTGGCCAATTTCGTGCGACCCCAGTCGTCCCGCCAGCGTACTTTCCATGATTTCTCGCTGAGCGTCCGTATACTTGATTGTTGGTTTGGATGGTCTTGTGGTGTGTTGCCTGGTCTTGGGCCATGCTGTCCAAATGGTGGAGGATTTGGGTGAGGTACAGACTGCGCCATGGCGGGAATAAAGCAACCGGAGGATTGTTGCCTGGAGCATCCTCAATGTCGGAGTGGCAATCCTTGTCCTCCAGAACCACAGCTTACTGATGATTGTTTTGGAAGACCCCATCAGCCACCTTGCAGCGTGCCTCACGAATCTGCGTGTGTCAATAACAGAAGGTTAGTTAATCAAAAGACTTCAACAAGGGGCAACCAAAAACTCACTTTCTTCCGCCATCACTGATATTGGGCCTTGGTAGCCTTCTTTGATTTGACCTTGGTGTACTGATCAAGCCGCATCCCCTGGAACTGGCGCAGCTCTCTAGATTTACTTTGAAGCCAGTGGTTGATGATGGCAGGAGCTTGAGCAGACTCATCATTGGTAATTTTCATAGCTCGGCGAAGCCAGTCGACAGCCTTCTTCCCTATCACCTGCACTACTGTTGAGTTCCAAGCTGACTCCTGATCCTTGGCTACCTCCCACTCAAACGTAAATCGTGAAATGCCAGCCATAGCCAACTCCCTCTCAACATCCCCTTGCACCTGTAAGGTAATTGGTTGTCCTCCGCCAAGATCACTAATCTTTTGAGCTGGGTGGAATGGTGGAAGCGGGATTTTTTGGCGGATTTCTTTTTCCGCTTGGGACACAAAAAGGTCCTGCTCGGCAACCGTCTTTTCAGTGAGTGCAGTGCGCAGGCAGTTCAGCTGGGCCATGATGGCTTGGGATCGCTGGTCCACCCAGTGGAGGGCTTTGAGTTCCTCGGGCGTTGGAGAGCGTGGATAGTCCTGGGGATTGACTGGGCCACCAAGAAAGAATTTGATAAAATGTTGGATCCCGCGCACATACTTGTTGTAATGCTCAACAAGGGTTGATTTTTGAGCCATACCGCGTACTCGACGTTCTTCCCGCTTCCTTCCATTGGTTTCGTCGGTTCTTGCTCTGGCTCCTCTGGCCTGGTGCAGGGCAAACTCTGCAGTTAGCCGGGCTTGTTCAGGTAAGGCATCTGGAACCAACAAGTCCGCCCTATCACCGCCTGTGACAGATGGACAGATCAGCTCACAAAGATCTAGAGGAGATTATTTTGACGGAGGAGGAAAGTGGTTCTCAACTGGTACACACCTGTATTGTTTGGATCCATGGCAGAGGCCGAAGCATTGGATGCTTGAGCCATTTCTGGTATCATCCCCTCCATCAGCTCCGCAATCCAGCTATGTGCAGCCAATGAGGCGGATGGAGGCACTTGTGTTCTTGGAGGCACTGATGCATTTGCACCTGATGGGGGAGCATGGTTAGAGGACAAACCGCCGGTTGCTGGATTCATGACTACAATAATGTTGGGAATGACAAAATCGTGGGGATCTTCTGAACAGGGGAGTGGACGCATTAAATGGAATACCAAAAGTACCACCTGGGTTTCTCAAAACCGCCACATGCCCAATCACCTTTTCCCTTTCAACAATCACATGGGCTTCCAGTTCATCTTTCACAAGGCAACAGTTCAGATCTGGATATTCACCGTAAGGATCAATGCTGTGATCCAGTTCCTTGAAAGGATTGACTAACAACCATGTTTGGCCAAATGTTTGAGTTGATTTGAAGATTTTCTGGATGGTGCCAAAGCGTTGATCTGCACCAAACCAAAACTTGACCAAAGAGTTCCCCGTGTGATGATCGAGGGGCGTGAAGTTCTTCCCATCGATTGAAACTTGACAGAGCAGTGCAACAGTTGAGTTGAGAACCAATTGTTCTTGACCCAGCCTTCCCCTAGAGGTTTCTTTACCGGCAATCACACGTTTCCATTTGATCATCAAAGGTCCATTAAGTTCAAAGATTTTCTCTTTCTTCTTGGGAGATGCAGGGCCAACCATGCCTGATGTCTTCTTCCGTTCTTGAGAATTGAGTAGAAGCTGGTATCTTGAATTGAGATGCCACTCTTTCATCATTGTTTTGGGTATCTTACCTGATAAGACAAGGTGTAGTTCAATGAGTACATCATACAAAAAGCAAACACAATCCTCATAGATCACTCACGCGGTTGGTGGTTGGTGGGTAACCTCTGCAGCATTCCATTGACACGTTCTTGAGCCCATGCAACCGTTGATTGAGGTGTTCCAAACCTCTTGATCACCTTTGAGTAATGCTGTGTCAGGTGCAAGTTTGGTTTTGTTGGGTGCTCCGGCCAGCCTTTGCGGAGACATTGACGGTATTTCAAAATCATGTTGTCCAGTTCATCAAGATCCTTTGGGTTGATCTTTGGCAGGGGGAGAAAATGAGCAATTTTGCATATCAGAGTGGTTGACTCGAGCAATGATGAAATTCGTTCCCGCCCTTGAACTGTGGCACTTTCCGCCAGCTCCTTCTTCCACAGGGGGATCAATGCAATAGGGTAATAGACCTTATAGAGAATTAGCCACTCCGCCGCCTTCAGAGAGCCGTGACTTGCAGAGCCAAGATTCCGAGGCACACAATCAATCCAGGAAGGCACAATGGTGTGAATAACTGTTCTGCGAACTACCTCTAGCTCATCAGGCCTCAAACAGTGAGAAAACCTCCCTCCCTCGCCAGGAGGGGTGATTGACTTTTGCCTCCTTGGCCCTCGTTCAGTGCATTCACTGTGACAATCACCTTCGGAGTGCTCAGTGTCTGGACTGTCTTCACAATCTTTATAAACAGCCTGTTTGCGAATTCGTAAATTGTAGGAGTGGCTGTCGTGGGTCTGGCTGCTATTTTGCGAGGAGAAATCAGAGTCGGATTTTGATCCCTCCACTTTACGTTCCTTTCCTTTTCTTGACGGTTTTGGTGGAGCAGTTTGTCTTCCCCTCTTAGGGGGTCGGAATCCAGTAGCAACATCCTCTTCTTGCTCCTCAGTGCGCTTGCATTTCCCTTTCTGCTTGGGTGGTTTGGGTGGATATAGATTGGCAAAAGGAAGAGTGCTGTAATGATCGTCCATCTGCCACTCCTCATCCTTCTCCTGGATAGACTTGAGCTGCTTGCCAGCGGAAGGGAGGGACATGAAACGCATACTATGATCCTTGAGATCCCCAAGGATTAGTGCGTGCATAAGCTCATTTGAACAGTATTCAACAGGGCGCCAGTAGGGGAGCTCGTTGAGGACACTCCATTGTGCACTGTGTGTCTTCATGAATTTCTTCCTCCCCTGGTAATTGTCAATATGAGACCATTTTTGAGCATGTTGCATGTGGTCGTTATGATTGCGTGGAGGGAACTTGGACAGATCTGTCTCTTCCATGTCTTTCTTGTCTAGCAAGCAGAAGGAGCGAAACAAGGTGGCCGAATGACTCCCAAAACCGGCAGTTTTGCGTAGGGCTGGAGGATCTGCAATCAGTGGGAAAATGGCAGCTCGTATGACCCGTCCTTCTGGATGTCTGGACGTTGAGTTGAAAGAGACACCAGTCCAGAATAACTTGAGCTTGTCAACCAAGGGCTTCAACTGATGATTGACTTGTTCTAGACTGGGCTCTTTGGGTCCGGGGATTACGCCAAATAAATATATGTTCTTGACTTTGTATCGTTTAATTGGAGGAAGGTTCAGGCATACTAGAGTAATGGCACCAACAGTGTTATGAGAACCTAGATTTGAAAACCCTTTGGCGTTAAACCAGTCAAGATAGAGGCTGAACACAAGGTTTCCGGAGCTTGAGGTGAAGATGCCACTGCCGTCTGTGGAACTTGGAAACTCCTGCCATACTCTCCCGTGCCAGACATCTTCCATCGTTTGGTCTTCCCTCCAGTTCCGTGCAGAAAGGCTTGAATCCAACATTGTCTCAAATTCTGAGTCAACAAGTTGCTCTGCTAGCCAAGTCTCAAGTCTCATGTAGGTAAATGTGCAGAAAGGCCGAAGTCTCTTCTCAAGGGTCACTTCAATCAAATTGGCGTCACACTTCAGCTCTACCTTTTGCTCCTTAGCCCATTTGCAGTAAGTCTGATACGACGAGAGGAAAGGTGATTCACATATCTTGGCGGAAATGTCTTTCTTTTCAGGCAGTGGATGCAGTGCAAAACATTTGGAACAGCAGATTTCTGTCGTCATGTTAGGTTTCAGGCCAAGTCTGTCAAACACTGCTTTGCTTGTGTGAGGAATTTGTTGTAGAATCTTGTCTGGATTAATGTGAACACCGTGCATTGAGCTCCAGATCTGAGCAAGCAATACCGTGTGGTCCCTTGCTGCCTCTAGAAGTTCTGATGCGCCCGATTTGCTGACTTTGTTTTTGAGAAGGGACCATGCAACATTGATTATCACCTGCCAACAGAAATCCTCCTCCAGGAACAGGGGCTTCACAGAAGATGCCAATGAAACTTTGGCAACGGGATTGATGGGAGGTGGGAAATTCTGCCACGGAGGAAAATATGAATTTGTTTCATCCTTCTGTGCAATGCCTATTGAGATTGAAACATCCCCTCCTTACCTGTTCTGTATTGCTCCTGTCTTGATCCTCTGCAGCTTGTGACGTCCCCCGAGACTCGAGCTGCCGGTCTTTGAGTTGGTGATCCGTCCAGGTTGCCCTAGCTACTACTCTTCCGGGGACCACTCCGATTCCATCTTCTTTGTGTTGTGCTGTGTTGCACTGATACAATACACAATGACAGACATACAGATTTTTGGGTTTCTTCATTGTCATGATGGATGACTGGAATGCAGGGGAGCCTGGACGGGGAGAGGACAATGAAAGATAGTTTTGTTTAGAATTGAATGTGGCAAATCAAGTGGGTGATAGATTCTCTTGGAGCTTCCTCAACATAAAACTAATCCAACACATCATAGAGTTCGTCATGCAAAGTGTAACAAAAAAAAATTGCTCCAACCTCTTGATACAACATCATACCACTGCAACCAATCAATTCATCAACCTGCATGAAACACCACATACGGTGGTGCATGGAAGACTTACAGCCATGTGTCAATCATTGTGCGTGATCATGCAGATGGTGTCCCAAAACCCCCCATATGATTCAATAGCAACAAGATGACGTGGCTAACTGCCATCTCCAATCAATCACCACTCACTGAACTGGGGATCTACATTGACACAAACCATGTCAATTTACATACTCATGTTTCAGTTATTGAGAAGGGATCACCGCCTCAACTCCAATACTGTTGACTACCTCCTGTTTGAGATACGCCTGCAAAGTGCTTGTCTCATTGTTGAATCCAGAGGTGGGAGCTGCATCATGAGCCCACTACCACACCATTCCTTCCTGCCTCCCAGTCACTTACTATGCCAACCAAATTCAAATTCACCCCAGCTCAATTACAATGGTTGCAGGAAAAGCAGATTTGGTTAGAGAAGCTTGTGGTGGAATGCTTTGAACCTGAAAACATTGTAGTTTCTCAAACTGATCAATACGAGGGGAAGGGTCGTGACTATTACCTTTGGCAGAGCCATTGCGTTTGCCAAGCCCATTTAAATGCTCAAGCCCGTGGACTTGACATGCCCACTTGGGCTGCTCCTGATGTGAAAGCAGCTTGGAATGCTGTGCGCAATAGGTTAGGCCGAGGTCAGTTGACTGACTAACATTTTCATCTCCCATTAGATAGTAATTTCCTTGCCATTGACTTTCTTAACTACTTGCTTGTAGGCCCTATCCAATTTGATGGACCCTCTCCAGAGGAGATTGTCTGGAACTATGGCAGAGAACCAACTGGTGGCAACACAATCAAAGCCATGGTGACTCGAAGATAGGCCACTCCGGTGTGTATATAGTGATCTACAATAGCTCATTGGGTTACCTGCGCTGACACTAGCTCCCCTTTTGTAGCCAGATGGCCTTAATTCCATGGTTCACCCATTTTCCAGGGGTTCCATTCAACAGTCACATCCAATTTTCCAGATAGTCCTCCAAACCCTCAGTTGTTCATTGTGTCCAATTACCACATGCTATCATGACTGCAACCCATCCATTGATGCATTTCATCTGCCTTTAACCTTTTCACTGCACCTTCTTTACTGCATGTATGTGATACGCTCTGCTAAAGTGGAGATCCTCATGAACAACAATTTCGATCTTAGGTTGTTGTTGGACCCACCGTTGTGAGATAGAACCAAGATGCAGTGCATTGTGATGCGCACTTTTGTGCTCTTTCCAATGTCCTTTGGGTGGGCTATGTCAAGTCCTCAAATATGTTTCCTGCAGGTATTGGTAATGGTGCAATTTGAGTGTTCCTGCATATTTGTGATCAGAACCTGTTTCCCATCCCCCCATGCAGGAGGGCCATCAAGGGGGGTGCCCTGCAAAAATGGTGTGCTCCTTTCAATTGTTAGATTGTTGTCTGCATGAGGGGATCCATTGCTTGATGATCATCTGTTCGTCAAACCACCAGTGGAAGCAGTGACATAAGCACATAGCAGCCAGCGCTCTCTCCACCAGTATGTCATGAAAACAGACGCGCATCTGTTTTCATGACACGGTACACTCTGCTGACATCTGTCAATGCTCTCCTGTCACACAGATAAAATCAAGCAAACACCAGTCAACCTTATCATTCCAACAACCTTTATGATCCTGCATCCCTTTCTCATCAAGTGGTAATCACATGCATCACCTTTTCCCTTTTGATGAATTCAGGTCAAAGGGGAACAGGCGACGCACCACTCAACTCACAGACACACACACTTCCTAAAACATGTTGTTCCCACTCTATTTAAACAAACCTCCACTCCATCACCTGTACTGGCATCAAACATCCCCCCCATCATCATGAAGACGCCTAATCATTCCTCCTGCCCCCACGGTATTGCCTCCTCAAATACTCGCAAGTCCAACAGTCTATATTCCAATGTGCTTCCAAAGTCTACTTCTCCCCTCTGCCGTAGCATCTTTGCCTTCACACGGTGCCTTCTTGACTTGACTACACCCTCATCTGATGTCTGGAAGACTGCCCCAAATGAGGAAGAACTTGCCATTAGGGGTGGTTTGCCATCCTCCATTTTTCTTCATCCAATCAATCCCATTCCTGATAGTGCCCGCCCCCTCCCTTCCGAAAAAATCCCCCCTGTATTCAGAAACGTTTTTTTGAATCATCTTGCTCAATCCAAATTCCCCGGTGTTACATTTTCCTGGGAACATCCCTGGGATTTGGCATGGAACCAAAATTTTGCTCAATTTATTCTCAAAACATGCCTATCAGTCTGGTGTCTTCAAAGTCTTTTATCTTGATCCTGTGGAAGCATCTAATACCACTATTCAAATGGGAATCTTACACCGAAGGTTTTTGGGGCGATCCGGTGGTATCAGATTGGGAAGATTTTCTCCAACTCGCCGTATTAGGAAGAGCAAATCTGAGGCCAAATCCAGATTGCGCATGCAGGCAAGTTCTAAGTACATTTTGTGTTCTTCCTCAATGTGGAAACTCACAATTCCTGCCCACTTCCTGTAGCTTTGGAAGCACAGACAGCAAACACTTGCCGCACTCCCAATTCCAGCTCACGCCAAAGCGCTCTTTGACCTGATCAAATGCTCCTCCGACACCAAAGAGCTTCCAGACAAGTCTCTCACCAAAGTCCCGCTACCATGGAGATCTTCTCAGTTCACCCTTCTTGCTCAACAATTAGACCAGATTCACATCCACAAGAAGAAAAATACAAAAGGCCCAAAATATGTTCACGATTTCTCCATCGAGGCTAAACGTGTTGTGTCAACCTCTGCAAACCCCCCACCACTTCACGATGTCCCTAGCAACTTACCCAAAAACTGCTATACCACCGAGTACATCAACAACTTATCAGATGCAACCAAACTCATGCTCAACCCCCAGTCTGATATTGATTTTGACTCGTTGTTACAAATTACAACTCCTCGCAGTGAGTACAAAATAATCCTTGATTCATCTTTTCAAGTGCTGTTCATCAGGAGCTGAGCCAATTCATACTTCTCATTGCTGGATGACGGTACACTCAGCCTAAAAAGATATTCATCCAATTCCCATCAGTCTCTTCATTCCCATGGTGTAAACAGATCTCCGCCACTCTTGAAATCACTTACAGTGCCAATTCCTCTTTCCTCCTCTGTATTTGGAGTATATTCATCTCAATTGTCCCATGTACATAGTATCAATAAACATTAACCTGCTTTGTCTGTCCCAGCCGGTGAAGACGGTCTATTGCTTGGTCTTCAATTGCGGGATTCCAGCTTGGTTCCTTCACATCCCAACTCTTTTTAGCTTTCTGATGTCGTGATTATAAAACTAAGAAAAAAAGGAAGACTCACCACAATATAAAAATTCTCAGCGCATCTCAAGTCTATCCCCACTCCTGCTGCACCTATTGAAGCAAGCAGAACAATGCAAGTGGCACTGCTCCAAAACTGTTCAAGACTACTGTCACGCTGCCTGACACTCATCTTTCCATGAAGCCAGGTTGATTCCCATTTTTGCTGCTTGAGGCCACTTTCAATTCTGATTCTCATGTGCCAAGTGCATTAGTATATCTCACAAAAGAAATACGATCTCTGTCAAAATTCAAGACACTCATATTTCCAAGAAGCTCACATAGTTGGAAAACACAACACACTTCGGACTCCGTTCCATGTCATCTTGAGGTCTTCCTTGTTTGAGATTAGTGATGAGATGGACAACCTTTGCCAACTGAGAACACCACCATTTCACATCCAGTTCAAACTCCTCACGCACAAAAATCGGGTGGTTGCAGAACTGTCGGATCAAACCCAGTTGCCGAAAGAATTCACCACAATCCCACGGCTCTGCAGAATTTTGCATCCGTCCAAAACTACGGCTGAAAGTGTCGTGCATCTGTTGATCTGACAGAGGTTGCCATTCGGAACTCAGATATACCTTTGGACAAAGAGACAAGACCACATCCTTTGTTCTCCTCAGGCAAATCGCCTGCATCAGTTGATTCAAAGTCCTGATTGCCTCTGGTGCACCCACACTCATCTGTGGTATCAGAAAATTCTTCCAAATCCACTTGTCACGCCACGGTTGCACCTTCAACAGTTGCACCAGGCTTTGCAGGTTGGCTAAGCGATTCTGAATTGGAGTCCCAGTGAGACACAAGAAAAAGTTCGATTGAAGGCTATGGACAGCCTGTGACCTGTTTGATTCTCAATTCCTGATCAAGCTTTATTTGATGTCAGATGAATTTGTCTACAATTAGCTACCACCTTCTTGTCAAGTCAAAGAATACATAAGATATACATCTTCATTCACTTACTGCGCTTCATCCAACACTATCCTGAACCAATGTACGTTCAGACAATCAATCATTTGGCTTCCTTCCTCCCCACTCCCAGTTCCAATCATCTCGTAAGTTGTCAAAACCACCATAGATGACACGAGTTGTTCTATACTGATTTTCAATCGGTCCCTTCCATGGAAGATGCAATAAGAAAAGGTCCCCTCTGCAAAATGAACTTCCATTTCTTTCTTCCAGTTGGATAATGTTGTTAGAGGACAAATAATGAGGGTGGCAATCAATCTCTGTACTTCCAAGTCGGTTAAGGTTGTCAATGATTGCCTTGCTAGCTCTTTTGTTGCAAGGATGAACATAAGTGTAGTTAATGTCTTTCCCAACCCCATGTCATTGGCAAGTATTGATCCTCGTGGTTGGACTTCAGTACTAATTTCGCTTGTTCTTCCATGCTGACGTAAGGTTCTTCGGATCCAGTTGTTGTCAGTGTGGTGCCATAGCGCCATCATTGCCTGGTTATCGGATTCATTTTTCTTGAGAAATTGCAGGGCAGTAAGTTGATGATTGTGCAATGGGGTGTGGCAGTGTGAAAGGTGGGGTTGAAGCCATTGGTCATTGTGGGATGTTGGTTGTTGATATTCAATTGGGGAGAGGTGAGGTATTTGGAAGCATAAATTGGGGTTGTAGTTCCATATTGAGGTGATTTCAACACCACTAGAATGACAGGCAGAGAAAACAGTTGTAATATATGTCATGATGTTGGCTGAAAATACATGCTCGGAGTTGTGGGAGTGGTATGTTTTGGGTGATAAGGAAACATTGAAGTTTTATCAGGGATGTGTCAGAATCAAGGAATCCATGCTCATCAATTCGATAGGAGCAGCTTCCCACAGGACCCAGCAAACGTCCCACAGAGTGACTGTTGAACAAACTGAGATCACCCAGCAAGACTTTGGAGGAATCAAACACGTGAATGTGATTGGTACCCCGCTGGAGGAATACAACCTGTGGAGCATTGGGAATTGAGATTTGGGAGTTCAACAAGCATGGAACAATTATTTGACCAAGGCAGAAGACAGACATCATGATGGGATTTGGAGGGGAAAGTGGAAAACCAACTTGGAAGTTGAGTAGAGGGAGCAGAACAAGTCCTTTTAACTGCTTGGCCCCACTTGCATACTCGTTCATGTCGATTTGCCATTTGGGGTGTCAGAATCTGTTTGTCCATTGCTGTGACTGTCACAAACATATGTTGAATATCCTTCAAACAAAATCTATCATTTGCGTTGGGGCAACCATTCTTTGGCTCCTGAAAGCTCAGGAATACCTTGTTTTTCTTGCAAGCATTGACATCACCACAATCATAACTGACGTCAGCAGCCCACATGTTGGAGACAGGAAAAAATGGGGGATAGCAGGATTTCATGATCACAACACGGCTGTACATGATCTTATTCATAATCATGTGGTCAACCAAATGAATTTCAATCAACAAAAGTCACTCCAAGACATCCCAGTTCTGAAGGTGCAAGGGTTTTGAAAAATACCCTTTTAATGATTGGTAGTGTTTGAAAGAGTTGTTAGCAACGCCCTTTTGATATAGAAATATTACATTCATCCTTTCACTGGTGATGATATATATCTTCTCAATTTTTATGTATTTTCTGAACCTCCATCTTTTGCTTGATGTATGGTCTGCTTGCTCATGTTTTCCTCCCTAGTTACAGTAGAGTTAAGCAAGAGATCAACATAATTTCAATTTGAGTTCACATAAAGTTACAGCCAGCTTGAAAAGAAGTCACACCCCAACACCCACATGAGTTCTGACAGATATTGAACAGATAGCATGATGGAGTTACGGGAAAGCACTTGCTTACAAGTGCCATGGAATCATCCCTGGTGATTGTATATATAACTCAAGGTAATGGTCCGATACAGCTTTTAACAAACATTCAGAGTGGGAGGGAGGGAAATGAGACAAGTCGTCCAGTACCAACCATGAGCGCCCTCCTGGCTCTTGTAAGTGCAACTTAATTCTTCCGTTGCTTGTCTTTTCTGACTTGTGGCTTTCTTCTAGATGAGGGAACAATTTTTCCCACGGGTCCCTGGTGAAGAAGAGGGGCAGGTGCCCCGGGGTGCCAAATCTCTACTCAAGTTGCGCTTTGCTTATCTGAGAATTCAGACTATCATCCAATATGTTGGGCAAGGAAGTAGAGATGCAGGGCGTCAATGGAAGAACATTGACAATACTTGGCAACTCTTTTGAAGAAGAACAGGGCTTATTGAGCAGCATGAGTCAACTTGCCTGACAGATTATCCAATGATGCAGCATACTCATATGTTTTTGTAGCTCCAACCAGCTAGTTTTGTCGTACAATTGTGCCACGTTTGGTCAAGATTTTTTCTCCAAGATGGATGTGGGCGCCATCGTGTTGCCCACTGATGACAACATATTGGCTCAAGTGGCAATTAACACAGCGGAGGAAGCCCCTGACATGGATGAACAGGAAGATCAGAACTAAAGTGTGTGCTGTGTGTATTTAGGGCTGGTTTCTCCCGGAGGGTTTCTAGCTTTTGTTTTTGTTTTCCTTGGTTGTAATATTGTGTCTGCGCGGGCATTATTCAGCAATACACAGCAACATTCTTTTGGTGATCTCTTGCCCGGACTGCACAGTTATGGACAGCCTGCAAGTGCGTGGCGTGGGCTGGCGTGTCTGCTGCCTGTGGGTGTCCCAAAGGGTACCCCACGGTTGTGTGGGCAATGCTCAGGGGACGGCTGGTAGCCAGGGCCCGGTGTATGGGGTAGCTCTTGGGTGGACGGCTTTGTCATCCTGGTGCTAGCTCTCAGCAGATAGGATGCTTCAGGTGCAGCCCATCTTTGGAGTCTGCCCTATTGTGCAGGTTGGCGCTGGGTTGCGGCGGTTGGCTGGGGTCAGCTACAAGGCACCCCTTTGGCATCTCTGGGCTGTTGGTTGATTGCGTCCCCAGGATGAGTGTTTGGGACGCCACGGGAAGCATTTTTTTTTGCGGGTGAGCAGAACACGGGGACGGCTTCCGGGCTGTCCTGGGGATGCTCCGCGGGGGGATGGCCCTGGGACAGCAGAGTGCTCCCGTGGTGTATTAAGTTAGGGGAGGGCCCAAGGGGAGTTCATGTAAAGCTCAGTATGCGTTATCAACATTGTTTATTTTATACTTTACATCATGTTTCCTTCCATTCACAGTACACGTCAATTATATCATCATCAGTCTCACGCCTCAAGATTTCTACATTTCAAATTCCTTGTTTCAATCTCTCATCTCAAAAACTTTCACTCTATAAAACCTTGTTACTAGCCAGATGTGTTCCTCATTGTTTTCTCTCTGCATCTGTCTAGTCCCTGGAAAATAATTAACATATATTTTCCGTTCTTTATAGGTTTGTATATAGTTTCATGCATATGCAGTATATTGTTTTCTCTCTGCATCTATCTAGCCTCTGAAAAATAATTAACACATATTTTCCGTTCTTTATAGGTTAAAAGCCAGTTCTACCAACATGTTGGGATCAAAGCAGAAACCTTCCAAGGCCAAGATGACAGACTTACCGCAGCAAGAGAGGCAATTGCCGTCACCAGAATTCAAGAAAACCAAAAATCAACCTGAAGACCTGGCTGCAAAGGTTTACAGACTCAGCCTCAGCAGTCGTTCCAACATGCACACCACCATATTAGCAAAGCAGGCTTTGGATCAAGCCAATTCCCGCCTAGACAAAATCAAAACACAGATTGGACAAATGGTTTCCGCGATCAACACCACGACAGACAGTATCAACTCTGTCAACAGAGCAGTTGCCACCCTGACCGCACCCTCCCAGGGATCTACTTTGAAGACACCCCACTGCACCACCCCCCTGAAACAGGAGGACAATTCTTTGCCACAATATTTGTTTCACATGAAGACGTTCCTTAAGGACCCAATGACCCTTCACCACTCTATCCACTCCAACATCAAATATCTACAGTTCAATGAGGACAACTTCACCGCGTGGGGGCGCCAGGTCAATACCACCCTTGACTTTGCATTCCACACCAACAATTTCCTCAACAACAATGGCTGGGTCGTGCTCAATCCCAACCACAAGCCGTCAGTCACTATCCTTTTCCTTTTATCCATTGATAAGGCGCTATCCACCTCTGTGGCCGGGAGCAAGACCCCAGCAGCAATTTACAAGTTAATAAGCGACCAATGCCAACAGAGAGATTGACAGCACAAACTCAACCTTGTGGCCTGCCTCCGCTAATTTTACTTGATGAACAAGCAGACCTCCAACGCAACGTTCCTACCCAAATTCCAGGAGCTGCTAGTCAAAGTACAACAAAAGTGTTGGATTATGGAAAAGAGGCCTACTACCCCTGAGCCCAAAAGGCAAAAAGGAAGTAGCCCAAAACCAAACCAGGGAAATGGTCAGTAACCATTTATCCAATATGCATATGCATAAAGAGGCTGACGAGTGATCTTGAATCAACTTGCGGCTATCCAGGGACAGCAGTGTCAACACATGACAGCGCAGTCACCCAGTCAGGCAAACAACCGACCACACAACAAACCAACCACAGCAAACTGATCAGCAGAATCACCAGGAGAAACTCCATTGGTAAGTACGCTGACTAAAGCATTGCGTGGCGGACAAAAGCAACTAACACGAGCTGATTTGTTATAGATAACGCCGTGGAAACGCTACTCGCCCAAATAAGCCAGGAGACAGCCAACTAGCTACGCTACTACAACAATAGCACGTAAGCCAGCACTGTACTCTCTAAACAGCAACTAGCTGCAGCTAACAAACAACCTGTGTTGTTTGAACCCAGTATTGAAGACACCCTTTGTCACAACCCTTACATCCCTTAAACTCAAACAAACCAAAAAACAATCCGAAGCTCATACACTCTAAGCCAGACACCAGACACATTGGCTAGACTAGTATTTGCTCTTAGGTAAACATTATCCCATAGTTCATACAACACAACTGTTACGCAGCTATATCTTGTAAATAGCCTAGCCCTAACTAACAGTAATGAAACCTCTTAGTTCTCTGTTTTCTCTCAGATTTACCGTCTTGTCAGCAGAACCAACAACGTCTTAGAAACAAAACTAGGAGCAATACTATGTCAAACCAAAAAAACAGGAGCGCCGCAAGCAACCGCAACGCCAACAATGCCGCCCCAGCAACCCCCACCGCTGAGGTAGCAACTAGCAGAAGCAACAAGGACCATATCAAATGCCCAACCTTCACTGGCAAGAACTTCCCCATCTGGCAAAGGAAGGTCAAGATGTCCCTGCTAGTCAAGCGCTTGCAAAAATGCATTGATCACCCAATACCGGACAACGCTACTGACACACTTTGAGCTGCGTCCGCTGAAGCTGCCTTCATCCTTGGTTGCCACATAGCGGACAATGTCTACAATCATATAATCACAGATGGCAACATCACTGACTTGTATGCTATCTGGGCCAAGCTCAAGAAGGAGTACGCCTCCTCTTCCATCCTGGCTATCTTTAGAATGTGGTGTCGCTGGGAAGACATCCAATACAACAACAACCTTGACAAATACATTGCCGAGATGGAGGCAGTACTAGCCAAGTTTGCAGCAATGGGACTAGACCTACCTCCGCAGATTCTGAGCTGCGTCATCATTGCTAGGATTTCTAAGAAGCGGCCCACCATGATGGAGTCCACTGCAAGAAAAACTTGCTCAACTGCTTGCAGTTGGTATGCAAGGAACTCAAGTTTTACTCGAGTCAAGCGTTTGATGCGCAGTGACTGTGCATCATGCACAGTCACTGCGCATCCGAGCTTGCAACAACTAAGGACCTAAATAATACTCAAGTTGCCGCATGTCAACTGCAAGCAGTTGAGCGAGTTTTTCTTGCAGTGGTCACTACCCAGTAACGCGTATATCCTTTCCCAACCGAAGCAAATCATTGCTAAACTTGGGATGTCGCCAACCATGAAAAAGTAATACACGGGAATCCTGCTCAGGGAACATCTACGGTCCTCTACAGCAATGCCAACGGCTCAAGCAACACCCAAACCAATAAGCGCCAACACCAAAACTTAACGGCTTGCAAGAATGGGCGCCACAACCCTGCAGCAACAACACACACGGAGGCCACGTGTTGGTCCCTCCACCCCAAACTCTATGAAGAGTTCCAGGCAAAGAAGGCCGCAGCAACCGGTCTGGTAGCCACCACGCATGTCAGCCTTAGAGAAAACAATGTTGCCCAAAAGGCTTCAACAATGTTCTCTTCTTATTCCTCTCTTCAATACAAGTATTTTCATATCATAATATTCATACCTTGTTGTGTATAAGTGTGAAGTAATTAACATAGAAGTTCACATAACATCTACTCATTTTCTAAGTTCAATTCTATATTGCATATTCATTTTGATAAACATGGTTCATCATCTTCAGAGTTGGGCAGATGAAAATTTTCATCATCACTCACCAACCAGAACTTAGAAGAAACAGAACCATTGGACAACACTCCTCACTCATCAGAACCCCAGGTCCCATCATTTCCCCTTGTCATCGTGTTGTGGTCATTGGGTGTCACCTGTCTGACAAGTAAGCAGTCTTCCCAATCTCTCTTTCTTCAAAGTTCCATTGGAGCTTTGATCTCATCCTTCACCACTCTTTCTCTTTCTTTCTTCTTCATCTAGAGGCATAACCCATCATCCAATCATAAAGAATCCTTCTCATTATCATCCTAGTCCAGTGGAGCTACTCATCCACTCAGGTTTCCTTATAAGTAACCTTGGCCTTAAGCCTAAAAAATAATGCAGTCTTAGACTGTACCTTCTCCTGCTTCTCAGGTTGAAGAGGTCGTGGCACTGCCTGGCTCTACTCTACTCCCTACTAAAGGTTGAGCCCACACATTTATCTTAAAAGATACATATAGTAGTTTTCTTTCTATTCCTCCTCCTCCTCCTTGTCCCTTTATTTCTTCTGAAATAAACCTTATTGCTTCCCAATCTTGTGTCCTGCTGTCACATAAGAGACCCAGGCTCATAACACAGCAGATGCCGCCAGCCACGTCAACGGCTCTAGTACGCCCATCCTTTGGCTACCTTTCAGGAGATACGGCTGCGTGTGATCCACAAAGCGTGGTACTTGACTTGGGAGCAAGCCACCATATGCTCAACGAGCGGCACTACTTCCTCTCTGGGACAACGCCAACCAATGTCCCCATTGCAACCAGCAACAGCGGGGACTCACAACAGATGGTAGCAGTGGCTAGAGGCAACGCTACACTCACGTTCATAGACGGCAGAACAGTGATTCTCCACAACACGCTTTATTTTCCATTGCTCACGAGGAACTTAATCTCGTTTGCCCAACTCATGAAGCAATCGGGGGCAATAGACGCCAACGGAGATTGCTAAGTGGTGTGAATCAACAACCGTCATCTTTTCAGGGTGGACGTGGCTGACCTGATCTAATTTGAGGTGGCGGATCTCTGTGCATACCCAATCCCTATGGCGCTACTGACTGTTGTGGGAAACAACACGGAACCACCTCCCTCGGACATCAAGCTCTGGCATTGCCGCCTGGGTCACGCCAGTAGGCAGCAAATCAACACAGTCCTGGGAGAAAGCCTTGCAACCGCGGAAGCAAAGGCGTGCAACGCCTGCATGAAAGGCAAAGCCACCAGGACGCCCTTCACCAGCCACTTCAAACCGGTAACCACACTGCTGGTGGCGGTGCACGCGGACCTGGTTGGTCCCATCACCCACCAACAAATGGCAGGGCGCGCTCCTTTCTCACACTGGTAGATCAGTACTCGGGTTACATCCACACCACAATCCTCAAGCACAAGAACAACGCTCTTGAGTCAATCAAAGAGTTTTGAATGTTCTTTGAGAAGCAGACCGGCTACCCAATGCACAAGTTAATAAGCGACGGAGGAGGCGAGTTTGTAAACCAGGAGCTTGCCCAGGTCCTTATCAAGGCGGGAGTCCAGCACACGGTTGCACCCCCGTCGCAGCACAGCGGCATTGCGGAGCGGGCTAATCGCACAATTATTGACATGACACGCACAATGCTGATGCAGGCCAACTTTGCGCCGCAATGGTGGGCGGAGGCAGTCAAGATGGCAACGGCAACGGCAAACTGCCTACCTTTGCTCTCTAAGAGCCAAAAGTTGCCGGTAGAACTCTTGTTCAAAACGGCCCCCAATATGCATCTATTCCGTCCGTTCAGCTGCCGCACCTGGATGCTCAAACCAGAGGCAAACCGGAACGCAAAGTTTGACGCCATCTCGTGGGACGGGGTGCTCCTGGGATATGAGAACGACTACTTGGCTTACCGAGTATATCGCTTTGACAAGGAGATAGTCACCACGTAGCATGTCCACTTCAATGAGTCTCACTTCCCGGAGGTGGCACCGCTGCGGGGCCCAGCCTATCTGCAGGGAATGAACCGCCTTCCTGCATTTACATCTGAGGATCTGGTCCCGATTAGCAAAGAAGAGATAGAGCAGGATGTGGTGCAAGCTCTGACAGAAGAGCAGCAGGGACTCGAAGCCATCAATGGCATACTAGGCAATCTAGGCAAGGACATGGAGCTGGAAGGTGGGGCGGAAAGAGGTCAGCCGGAGGAGGGACTGGAGCAGGCGTGGCCAAAGCAAGTTATTGCCAAGACACTGCGCCAATCCACTCAAATCTCGAGCGACACCAATGTAGCAAACATTTGGAACTACAGCCGTAGACAGCTGTTCCTCAGTACAGCAACACCCAAGCCTAAGAACCACAAGCAGGCCCTTGCTTTGCCCAAAAGTTTGCAATGGATGGAGGCGGAGCAGAAGGAGATTGACAATATGCTCAATCATAAGGTTTGGGTCCAGCGCCCAAGGACGCAGCAAGACTCCCCGATCCCAGCAACCTGGGCGTACCGCAAGAAGCTGGGGCCGGAAAATCAGGTCCTGGAGTTCAAGGCACACATATGTGCTCAGGGCTTTAAGCAAACCTACGGGCTCAACTTTGACGCAAAGTACGCACCAACCGGTAGGCCGGTGTCGCTGCGTTTGGTACTTCCGTTTGCGGTAGACTGGGACCTACCAATCCATCAACTTGACGTGCGGAGCGCGTTTCTCATGTGCGCGCTGGACAATGAAGTGACACTCCTGCCCCCGCCAGGCATGGCCTGCCCGGACAACACAGTCCTTGAGTTAAAGAGGACTATCTATGGCCTTTGCCAGGAACCCCTCGTGTGGTACAGGCAGCTCTCGGTGTTCCTCAAGTCAATCGGATTCCACATATCAATGGCGGACCCGTGTGTGTTCTGGAGGCACACGCAGCCGGGCAGGGAGGATACCCTGCTGTTTGCTCACGTTGATGACTTAGTCATTGTCAGCAGGAAACCGGAGGTGTTTTGCGCAGAGATGGAGGCAGAGTCCAGTATCAAATACGCGGGAGAGGCGGTGTTCCTCCTAGGTATGAACATTGAGAGGTCGGAAAGCAGTATTTGCATCACACAGGAGCAATACATCAATTGCAAGCTTCTGGAATATGGCTTCCAGGACGCCACCCCAGCCATCTGCCCGCTCAATCCTAATGCTCACCTCAAGGCGGCGACGCAGCACAAGCTGGAGGCTATGCTGAAGACCGGAGTGAACTACAGGGCGTTGGTGGGGTTGCTGAACTACCTCAGCGTCTTGATGCGGCCCAATATCTTGTACGCAGAGAGCGCACTGTTGCAGTACTTGGACAAGCCGGGATCCATCACTACCATGCGGCTGCGCAGGTCTTCTGGTACTTGAAGGGGACGTGCAACCTTGGCCTTACCTTCTTCCAAAATCAGGAGGTGCCAAGAATCCGCTCATATGTGGACGCAGACTGGGGCAACTGCCCAAACACCAGGCGATCCACCTTGGGATTCACCGTCCAGGCGGGCAACCACCTGCTGGCATGGAAGGCGGCAAAGCAAACCAGTCTTGCTCTAGACGGCGGAGGCAGAATATAAAGCACTCTTGGATCTTGGCCGGGAGCTTGCATGGCTCCACAACCTCATCACCAAAATTGCCACACACAATGCCGGCCAGTACTTTGAGATTCTAGCCGACAACAAGGGGGCAATTGACTTAGCGAAGAGTGAGACCTTGCAGAACGGCTTCAGGACAAAGCATATGTCCATCCGCTTACACTTTGTGCAGGAGCTGATTGTGAAGAAGCTGGTGGAACTCAAGTACATCCCATCAAACGTCAACGCAGCAGACTTCCTCACAAAGCCGACCAGGCGCTCTTCCATTTGACACTCACTCATATCCCTGGGGCTCTTGCCGGCCTTCAAGTCTGCTTTGGCTCCTGCGGAACAAAGCACGGCGGGCTGTCGGATTATAGAAAAGAGGCCTAATGCGCCTGAGCCCAAAAGGCAAAAAAGAAGCAGCCCAAAACCAAACCAGGAAGATGGTCAGTAACCATTTATCCAATATGCATATGCATAAAGAGGCTGACGAGTGATCTTGAATCAACTTGCGGCTATCCAGGGACAGCAGTGTCAACACACAACAGCGCAGTCACCCAGCCAGGCAAACAACCAACCACACAACAAACCAACCACAGCAAACTGATCAGCAGAATCACCAGGAGAAACTCCATTGGTAAGTACGCTGAGTAAAGCATTGCGTGGCGGACAAAAGCAACTAACACAAGCTGATTTGTTATAGATAACGCCGTGGAAACGCTACTTGCCCGAATAAGCCAGGAGACAGCCGACTAGCTACGCTACTACAACAATAGCACGTAAGCCAGCACTGTACTCTCTAAACAGCAACTAGCTGCAGCTAACAAAAAACCCGTGTTGTTTGAACCCAGTATTGAAGACACCCTTTGTCACAACCCTTACATCCCTTAAACTTGAACAAACCAAAAAACAATCCAAAGCTCATACACTCTAAGCCAGACACCAGACACATTGGCTAGACTAGTATTTGCTCTTAGGTAAACATTATCCCATAGTTCATACAGCACAACTGTTACGCAGCTATATCTTGTAAATATCCTAGCCCTAACTAACAGTAATGAAAACTCTTAGTTCTCTGTTTTCTCTCACAAAAGCACATGAATGTGAAGGAGCTAATGGGCCTAATCCTCCAAAACGTGGTCCAACCACCCATATCTGCCGACAAGAATGCATTCCGGAATAACCTCAACCACTGCCTCAACACCTCCACCAAGATACCATCCTTTGACCGCGTGTGCCAGGAAGTCACCCAGGTGGAAGGCAAGCTTACCACGGGTACGTCGGCAACCAACCCCATCACCATCAATCACATCCAACCAGGGACACCCAGCAATATCCCAACAACAAATAGCACTGAAAATCCAAAATCCTTAAGCACCACCGCTCTGACAAATGCACTCTCATTCCAAGGGGTGGCTCCCACCCCCATGCAGATGGCCAAGAAAGTTTTGAAATGCAATTAAGGCAAATGCGATGGTTGCTGGACCTCAGTCTGTCAGACATTGGTCCGCAACATCAACTCCGGGAAACTCAAACGTCAGCTAACCATTATCTTGGCCACCACACCCAGACAAAGTTTGCATTTGCATGATCAATGCTACGGCCAACTTCAATGATACCTTTTTAGTGGACTTGGGGGCGCCAGCTTGTGTAAGAGGTGGTTCCCTGTTTTTTGTTTTGGAGTCCAGGCTACCCAAGCCTAATCCTGTTCTTCTGGCCTCCTGCAAATCATTGATGATGTTAACCGGCGTTGGCAGTCCCAAAATTTCAACACCTAGTGGGACAATCCGTATACAGAACATCTACCATCACCCATCAATCCCATACGCCATCCTTTCCCTTGGCATTCTCATCTCACACGTATTCCTCCCCGTCTTCAATAACCATAGCAATATGAAGTTGAAATACCAACACCGCACATTCAATACCACATTTGCCAACAACTGTTGGAACCTTGTCACATCACGCAAAACTCAAAACGTTAAAAATTGTGTTGTACTCTACTCTATGTCCAACAAACCATCTATGGATTGCGTCAAATGGCACAGGCAACTTGGACATGCCAACAACAAAATTTTCCAACAATTTATCCCCCAACACATCTGACCCGCCTAGAAACCTTTCTTCTGCAAAAAATGTGTACTGGCCAAGGCAAACGGTCTTCGCTTCCTCCCACCATCCATTGTCCCTAAAGACAAGCAACTTGACCTCTTTGTCTGTGACGTTATGGGCCCCTTTGACAACAACGTGAATGGTTTCAAATTCACCATTACCTTACAAGATCACATGTCTATGTTTACTTTTGTTTCACCCATGCACTCCAAAGCCAACGTTCCTGAAAGACTAAGGACATAGTTTGAAGTTGTCCACACGCATCTAGGATGTCACCCAAAGCTCCTTGGATGCAATAATGGGGGTGAATTTATCTCCAAAAGCTTTGAATCCATCCTAGCTGAACGAGGCATTTACCTGGTTACGATGGCACCGTACCATCCTGGGGAAAATGGGGAAGCTGAGCGAGTCAATTGCATCATCAATGACATGGCCTGGGTGATGCTCAACAGCTCAGGCCTCTCATTCAAATTCTGGAGCTATCCGCAACAGTTGGCGACATACCTCCACAATTGCATTCCCTACTCCCGCATTGCCCCCAAGACCCCAATCAAGATCCTCTTCAACCAACAACCTACACCGGAATTTATATTCCTGTTTGGAGCACGCGCCCTTGTTTTCCAACCCTCCAGAAAACGGGATAAAAAGTTCTCAGATCATGCCAAAGAATGCTTCCTTCTTGGCTACCCGCCGTCCAGAAAGGGTTGGCTCTTCTGCAATAAAAACCTCCACACCATCACCCAATTGGCCAACACCGTCTTCCCCGACTACCAACAACTCCCCGTATCACCCTTTGACACCATCACCCAACAAAATGCCATCATCCTCCAGAATCTCCACCTGGGCAAGGAACTCACCGACAAGATCGCGGCCACCCAAGAACTTGCTGTACAGTGCCCTACCAGATGTTTATGGCCAACTTCATTTGATCCCCAATACTCAAAACATAAGTTTGAAGTCATGGTGGGTTGGCAAAATCATAGAGCATGGTTTCAAAAGAGTGATTATCACAAAATAAAAATTATTTGCATCAACAAAAAATTGACATGTTTTTTCATATCAATTGACAGTGTTTCAAAATCTTTCATAATCTTCCAAAAAATAAATAAAAATCACAATGGGTAGTATGGCATGTGAGAGAAATGAAGATAAATGAAAAAAATCAACACCAAAAACTTTCCAATCTTTAGTGTGTGGCCAAAACCATCAGAAATGGATATTTTTGTTGCTTCCAGTGCAAATTAGGACTGGTTAATACCCAATCATAGCTGATATAAAAAAGCCTGAAAGTAATTTTTTCTTCATCTTTCATTCATTATCATTTTTACAGTACATGTCACCTCATTCATTCTGATTTTTTTGATTTTTTTGGAAAACTCTTAAAACTTCATCAAAATGGGAGATTAGGGGGTATCAAATATAGGCAAATCCACACTTATGTAATTGACTAATTTTCAAAAATCCACCGTTTTTAAAACCTGTTGGTTGCTCATCAAGCACCATTTTGGATGCAGTAATGAAGAAAAAGATTTTTGGATAATTAACTGGTTTCTAACTTTGGATTTGGTATATTTGATACCCCCTATTACTGGAAGAAATAGCATAAATTTGAAGGTGATGAAGACAGATTTGATTTTTTATAGTCATTCTTTTGAAACCAATTCTCTATAATTTTGCCAACCCTCCATGACTTCAACCTTGTGCATTGAGCTTTGCAGGGAATCAAATGAAGTGGGCCATAAACATCTGGGAGGGCACTGTACAGTTGCTCCCAGTTTGGTCAGATATTGCTATCCCCAACCACATACATCACGTGTTGGCTGGATCTCAATGCAATGAATAGCGCCAGGCAGCAGAAGCCAAACTCCAACAGCTTGCACTACCAGAAAATCTGCTTCAACTGCCACCAGTTGACATGCAGGCTAATCCCATCTTACTACTCTTTTACTTCCAAGTTAATTCAAAAAAACTTTTCTTGCACAGTCACTGTGCACAATGCACAGTGACTGTGCATTGAAGTTGTTTTGAAGTGTTATTTGAGTAAGATTCAAGTAACAGCAGAAGTAAAATCAAAGTAACTGCATGTCAACTGGTGGCAGTTGAAGCAGATTTTCTTGTAGTGTTGAGAAACTTGGTGTGTGGTCAGCCGTTGACCTGGTAAAGGGACGTAAAGTCATTGGTTCCCAATGGGTATTTGCACTCAAGCGCAACCCCTCTGGCAAGATTGTCCGGTTCAAAGCCAGATATGTGGCCCGGGGTTTCAACCAGCGCCCGGGTCAGGACTGCAGGGACACATACGCACCCACAGCGTCATTGGCAACCCTACGTTGTGGTAGTCTAAATATGCCATAAATTTTCAGTTTTTTTCTCATCTCATATTTCTCTATTTTTCTTATATTTCTCTATTTCTTTTTTTTTCCACTTCTCACTTTTTCTCATCCATCCACTCACAAATCAGCTGATATTATTCCAGATTCAGAATATACAGCTAAAATTACCCCTAGGAACACTCTCCAACACCATTATCACTCAAGAGGATCAGAAGTTACGGATACGTCAACCTACACACTTGCTACATATACAAAATTACACAACTCTCAAATCTCAATATATGACTTCAAACACATATTCTATGGAGAAAATCATTCTAGGAAACTACACACAGAATTCTCATTACATGTACAGATTAGGAGGTATAGCCAATACAAGTTCCAACACCCGGTTCTGCATCAGCTACACGACCCCACCAGTAACCCATAACCCATACTCAGTACAGCCTGGTCACATGCAGACTACCCTAGTGGAATTTCCGACTACACAGCTGCATGAAACCACTACACAGCCGCATGATACCACTACACAGCCGCATGACACCACTACACAGCCGCATGACACCACTCTGCAAAGCCTGGTCACATGGAAGGTCACACAGAAGGTCACATGGTTCTTTTTTTCCATACTGTTCTTTTTTCACCAATACAGGTCACCTGAGTGCACAGCCTCATCACATGTATGCAAATACAGGTCACCTGAGTGCACAGCCACAGTCACATGTATGCACAGCCACATCACCTGACTGCACTGCCCCCACTGTCACCACCAGCAAAAATGCCTCAGTTGTACTTCCTTTGGAGCTAAAATCCCTCATATTTGTCTATATAAGAGGCTCTCCTCCAGTTGTTTTTCCCTTCCTCATCAGATCTTGTACTCACATATTTACCAGGAATACTAGCACTAGCTCACCAACTAGTATACTGGTCACTCCTCATTTATTACTTCCAATTCAATATTTGAGATTTTATCAAAACCAACATCAACAACTCATAGTTATCAATCATCAACAACAATCAGAAATCATCACTCAACTTATCATAATCCGCAGGCGTCTTGAACCAACCAATCCTGTCACGATAAATAATGATCTGCCAAGCGAGCTTGGTGGTCTTGTTTTTCTGATAGTATAGAGTTTTGCACCTCCATTTTCCCCTTCTCCATTCAGCAAAAGGTTTAACAATACTTTTGAGTCTTACAATGTTTGTTGCTATCCATCTCCGTTCAGAAGGGTTTTGTCACCCACTCATTTGATGTTAGCTCTGCTTATCTTTATAGCCCCATAGACAAGGAGTTCTATGTTAAACCACCATCCAAACTCCATCCTGAATTGAAAGGAAAGGTCCTCCGCCTGCACAAGGCACTCTACGGCATGAAACAGGCTGGCCGCTGTTGGTGGATCCACTTCAAGGAAATACTCTCTAAACTCCACTTCACGGCGTCTGAAGTCAAGTCCTTGCTCTACATCTATAAACGCAATGACATCTCAATCTACATATGGATGCACATGGACAATGGCCTTGTTGTAAGCAACTCTCCCGTGGCATTAGACAAGCTACGCCACAATTTGACTCAACATCTTGAAGGAAAATGGCAGGAAGGTGTCAGCCAAATAGTCGGCCCAAATGTCTGGCATCACTCTTCAGGTATTCACCTCAAGCAACATCTTCTGGCCACACGAGTTGTCTCCACTTATCACCAACGCACCATTCACCAAAACACACCGCTACCCAATATCTCACTCACTACCTCTAATTCCAAACCTGTGGATACATCATCCTTCCGTTCTGTTCTGGGGTCGCTAATGTACCTGGCTTGCGGGACTCGCCCTGACATCTCTTTTGCCGTCAGCCTCCTGGCCCGGTTCAGCAACAACCCCTCTGAGGACCACTGGAAGGCACTCAACTACCTGATTGGCTATGTTCAGAAGAACCCAAGAAGAGGAGTAAAACTGAAACCAGGATCACCTTCTGTCCCCCTTTACGTTGACGCAAGATGGGGGGGGAACACAAACGGTCAACCACTGGTTTTATTCTCCAGCACTATGGCAACCCCATTGCTTGGGGATCCAAACACCAAGATGTTGCTGCCATGTACACATGCGCAGCTGAATATGTCACACTCTCCATTGCCACCCAAAATCTTGCCAATTTGAAGATTGTACTGGACAATATCAACCCAGTAACTACTTATGAAATTCTCTGTGATAATCAAGCTGCAGTTCTAGTAGCCACCAACACCGCGTTCCGGAAGAAAATCAGGTACTTGTGAAGCAATTGGTACTATCAACATATCCAACACCCTTTCTGAATTCTTCTCATCCACATGATTTGTCTTCTTTCCACACCAACTCTGATTTTTTATCTCTTTCCTTCCCTTCTCTCTTATCTTTTTACCCTTTTCTCCCTTTCCTTCATTTTCCTTTCCCATTTTATTTTTTTTCTGCCTGTTCCCATTCCGTTCTTCTTACTGCTCAATCATCATTCTGCAACAATGCTAAAATAACTCAATGTTGGGGGGGGGGGGGGCTGTAAAGCTTAGTATGTGTTATCAACATTGGTTATTTTATACTTTACATCATGTTTCCTTCCATTCACAGTGCACGTCAATTATATCATCATCAGTCTCACGCCTCAAGATTTCTACATTTCAAATACCTTGTTTCAATCTCTCATCTCAAAAACTTTCACTCTATAAAACCTTGTTACTAGCCAGATGTGTTCCTCATTGTTTTCTCTCCACATCTGTCTAGTCTCTGGAAAATAATTAACACATATTTTCCGTTCTTTATAGTTTACATACATACTCAGCTGCGTCCGGGTCTTGCCTGTAATGAACCGTGTTACTCCAGTTATCCGGTGGAGTAATGTAATGTGGTTTTTGAGAAACTAAAGTTGATAATTTCATGAAGATGAAGTGAAAAGGTTAACAAAATAAATCCTTTAGGGGAACAACGCTTACAACTGGTTTGCTATTTATAGAGAGAAAACAATGCGCCATGGGCATCACATGAGGTTTCAGGGAATTACAAATGTATCACGTGACTTCAGGGAAATACATTTTTACTATATGTTTTAACAAAAGTATGGAAGAAAGGAATTTGAAATATAAACAAAAAACAATAATTTTGTAAAACAACTGAAAATTATGAGAACAAAGTTTTTTCTTGAGGTTCCCGTTTTGCCCAGATGTTGACAAAATGACCTGCCATGTACCTAAAATGGAATGAGAACAGCCTCATCAGGAGAAAGAGTTAATTTAGCACCATGCAAATCATGAAATTGTTCCAAATATGGATGGAGGGAAGGAGAAAAGAAACCACTGAGCTCCCAGGAGTTGTCTGCTGCAGAGCCACCTTGCCATTGGACCAGATACTCATGAGTAGTATTTGTCAGAGAGAAATGGCCCAGAATAGCCTCTACGTTGGTTTTGTCCCAAAACTCCTGTTTGAGGGAGAATGGTCCTTGTGGGGCCTTGGAGCCAATCCGGTGAGGGAACAAGTCAGGGTCAACAAACGGGAGCAAGAGGGAAGTATGGAAGACGGGATGGCTAAAAGACAGAGATTTTGGGAGAACAAGACGGTACACATTGGACCCCATGGGAAGGTCCACTTTGAATGGTCCAAGGCGTTTGAAATCAAGTTTGCCCAAGGGACGAGCAGTCGGAATGTTCCTGCGCAACAACCATACCCAGTCACCTGCCTCATATACGGGCAGGCCCCAAGTCCGTTGATCAAAATACTTGCATTGGAATTCTTTTGCCTTGCGCAGATTATCCCTTAGAGTATCTTGAACTGTTATGAGAGAATCAAGAAGACGGCCCGGTCCGCTGCTGGAACGCCCAACCCATTATTGAACATATTGGTACGGGGATGAAAGGAGTATTGTGCAAAAAATGGGGAAAACCCTGTAGAAGAAGAGAAAGAGGAATTTAAAAACAACTCAGCCAAAGGTAGAAGTGTGACCCATTCATCTTGCCTATCCAAAACAAAGTGCCGGAGGTAAGTCTCCATAGTTTGGTTTGCCCTCTCAGTCTGGCCATCTGTCCGTGGGTGCCAAGCTATTGAAGGAGCTGGCTTTACCCGCAAGAGTCCCTGCACCCCTCTCCAGAATTTGGAAACAAAAAGTGAGCCTCGATCCAAAACAATCTTGTCCGGTAAGCCATGATAACGGATAAAAAGGACAAAGAAAATGAAAGCAAACTCCTCTGCTGTCCGTGGTTCATTTGCCGGGATCATATGTGCACCCTTTGAAAAATGGTCAACAATGACAAGAATCAAATCAAAGCTGGACAAAAGTGGGAGTTTAACTACAAAATTGATTCCAATCACACTCCAAGGCCTGTGGGGAATATTCAACGAGGTCATCAATCCGGGGGGCCTTTGATTTGAGTGTTTGGAACGCTGACACAAGAAGCATGATTTTGTGTAAAGGTTCACTTCCTTTCTCATTCCTGGCCATGCAAACGTGCAACTGAAGGCCTCCAAAAGCTTGAGTGAGCCCGGATGTCCCGCAAACATAGTGTCTTGGAACTCTTTCAGGATTCAAGGTCAAAGTTTCGGGGAACAAAGACCCAACCACGTATCCACCATAACATATCTCGGAATTCAAGATCCTCCATTTCTTCTGGGTCAGGTGGTTCTTTGGAATAGGCTGACCACAGCAGGGAAAGGACCTCCTTGGAGGGTGGGCAGAAGACAAAATCAGTGTCCGTGACCTGCATTGGGGCCTGATCACTGTTGGTGGGACTCAAAGCCACTTCCCCAATGTCCAGGCAATCTCTTTGTCCAGTGGGGACAGTTGAATGTGGAGGTCACCCTTGTTTGCCATCAACAAACAGGGAATGATTTCAGACTCCTTGCCTTCCGGTACATAGTTGGGTCAGCGGGATTCTTTTTTCTGGAGATATGCCTGATGACAAAATGAAAAGAAGTGAGATAGGCTTCTCATCTGGCCTGCCTGTCTGATAAGTGTTGACTTGTCATAAAATATCGGAGGTTAGCATGATCAGAAAACACCAGCACTGGCTCACAGGTGTCAATCAACCAAGCCCTCCACTCCACAAAGGCTTGGACAATTGCCCCCAGCTCCTGGTTGTGAACCTGCCAGGATACTTCATTATTGCTCCACTTCTCTGAAAGAAACAATACTGGGTGAATCTTGCCCTCCAAACCTTCCTGCAAAAGCACTGCAGAGAGAGCATATTTTAAGGTGTTGATGTGCAATACCCGAGGTTTTGCAAAGTCAAAGTGAATCAAGAGGGGAGCAAGTTTGAAACATTCTTTTAAGGCGTGGAAGGCTTGTCAGGACTCAGCTTTCTTGAGACCCAAAGACACATCCACAAGGTTCTTGGTAAGGTCTGTAAGGGGCGCAGCCAAATCAGAGAACCTGCAAATGAACTTCCTGTAGAAGTTAAGATAACCTAAGAATTGACCTACCTCTTTCACATTCAATGGGTAAGGCCAATCTCTGATAGTACTTAGCTTGCTATCCTCCATTTTGATCCCCTCCAATGAGATGGTGAAACCAAGAAAGGAAACCTTTGAGGAATAGAAGGAACATTTTTTGGGAGAGGCAAATATCTTGTGAGCTTTCAATTGTTCCAGTACCTAAGTAATATGTTGCCGGTGGTGGTCCTTGGTCTTGGAGAAGATCAGGATGTCATTAATGTAAACATAACAACACACATTCAGTACTTCACGCAAAACATATTGAATAAATCTTTGGAAACAGGCCAGGGCATTGGCCAAGCCAAACGGCATCACTGTTTACTCATACAGGCCCCAGGGAGTACAAACGCTGTCTTCCACTCATGTCCCTCGGCCACTCTTAATAAATTAAAAGCAGCCTTCAGGTCGATCTTTGTGAAATAACAAAAACCCTGGAGCTGATTCAAGAGTTGCCCAAGAATGGGTATTGGATAACTGTTGCGGATGGTCATGGAGTTCAATCCACAATAATCCATGCATGGTCTGGGCTTCTTGCCTGGCACTCTCACAACAAAAATGGGGGCTGCGGCTCTAGAGGAGGAAAGGCAAATAAAGCCTTTGGCAAGGTTTTCATCATTGTATTGCTTCAACTGCTGCTGTTCATCTAGTGACAAATTGTACAATCCCCCAAATGGGGGAATTACCCCATCTTTTAGATTTATGGAAATGTCCATCTGTCTATGAGGGGGGAGGGCACAATTTGTCTGAGGAGAGAATATGTCAGCAAATTGATCAAATTCTGGGGGCAAAGAAAAAACGGGAGAAGAAGAGTCAGAGGGTGCCACTCTACTTTCAGGTTGCCCTCCAATTGCCAACAATTCAATTATGTACAACGGAGTTGACCCTAAGGTAAAGTGGTGTTCACCCTTCTTGCTACCTGAGGCAATCCACCCCTGTTGGTCCAACCAAGGCAACCCAAAATTGGCCTCTACGGATCCCAAGCAAGTGATCCCAAATGAAGCCAACAGAGGTACTGGTTTCAAGTGAATTGACAAGAGCTGAATGACCCCTGCCCAATCCTGAGTGACAAGCCCCCCTACTCCTTCACACCCATCAAATCCCACACAGCAAATGGGATGCTTTTTCTGCCTTGTCTTCAAGTCGTGCTCACAAACAAAGCCTTCATTGATAAAATTGGCCATTGAACCCATGTCAACAAGAATGGTAGCCGGTATCATGACTCCCCTGGCCAGCTTGAAAACAGTCGGGACTAGAATGCAACCCCCTTTCAAGACGTCCAACCGCACCTGGAGGTAGATACAGAGACTATGGCTGCTTTGGCCTCTTCTAATTCCTTGAAGCATTTGTAACACTTGTCATGGCCGCGCAAGTCCTCGTCCTCAAAGGGAGATGAGAAGAAAGGTGGCTGCAATAGCAACAGCAATTGCACTGTTTGATTGGGGGGCTCAGCAGGGAGATAAGTGAGGGGCAAACCACTCTGACCAACCATGTGTTTGGTGTGGATGTGGGCTACTTGGGTTGTTGGGGTCTGAAGAGCCTGATCGACAAAAGGCCTCCGCTGTTTCAGAGTGACCGGCATGTTGAGACAGTTGATGCTGCCCATATGCGTCCCCGGGACAATGGGTTTTAGACACCTAAAACACAACTTCTGCTCCCTAAAGATTGAACGGGTTGCATCCATGAGCAAGGCCTTCTGTTGTGCGGCGGTGGTCAAAGCATTGACCTCCATTGCATCTGGGTCCCTAGGCTGGGGTGGTGGCTGGGGATGGGGAAACTGCAGCGCGTGGGGTTGGTGTGCAGGGGAGGGGTGGTGGGTCAACAGAGTGTCAGGGGGTAACTGAGAAAGGATTTTGAGCTGTGCGGCAGCTTCCGTGGCAAGGACCATCTTCTCCAAAAGCGTTTTTGCACTGAGCCACTCCTTACTGATTGCCTTGCGGATAATACAAAATTCAAACCCAGAACATACTTTTCAATTCTGTTCTCTTCCACATCATCCACAAGGTAAACCAAAGAAGAAAACTGGGCATTTTACTCGCCAATAGTCAGGTTCCGTTGTTGACACGCCGCCAACGCATGCTGTCAGGATATCTGCCGTCCGCTCTCAGCCTTTTTCATAGTATCCTCTCCCCTTTTCCTTTTTCTTTGTCCTGTCTACTATCTGTCCTGTCACTATGTCCAGTCCCTGTCTCATGTCAGACCTGTCCTGTCTAAATGTCATCTCCCTTTCCCTTCTCACATGTCAATGCTCTCTCTCCGGTTTGTACTTAAGCTGCTCCCCACTGAAGTAATTAACCCCATCGAGTCTGAGCCATAACCACTGAGAATCACCTTTGCCACCCACAAGCGAGCTCCTCGGTCATTCCCTCCTTGTCCTCACCTCTAAGCATCTTGCTGTAATCTTAACACATGCTTTGCATTCTCCTTGGAGAATTTATTGCCAAAGATTGTGATCAACCCCCCAAGGAGAGCCTTGAATGAAGCAAGTGTTGGGAGGATGAAGGGGATACTGTCAAGGTCGGCGTATTGGTCAAAAACCCCCTGCTGTCTGGAGTTGTCAAGGAGGAGTGAGTTGTGCCAGTTTTCTGTGGGCAAAGGGGTCTTACAGTGCTCAGAAGGTTGGTACCTAGAATGGCGGGAAACCCAAACAAACCAACGTGTCTTGGACTGGAACAAAGAGGACCGGGGTCAGAGCCGTGAAGGCAAATATATGAGGGATTTATAATGTAATGAACCATGTTACTCCAGTTATCCGGTGGAGTAATGTACTGTGGTTTTTGAGAAACTAAAGTTGATAATTTTATGAAGATGAAGTGAAAAGGTTAACAAAATAGGGGGGTTCACAATAAGCTTTTCCGCTTCCTGCCCCCCTTGAAAAAATTATTGTTGGTGACATTTCTTGCCTAAATTTAGGTTAAAATTTTAGGCAAGGATCTCAGCAAGCAGCCCTCATGGGCATCTTGCTTGCTTAAAATTTTATCAATGTTTCCTTTAACATACACAACCCCCCCACTGATCAGCATCAACAACCAAACAACCCCCCTCACTCAGCCTCAACAACCAATACCCCCCTTGGCATCAGCTACCCATCCCTCCTTTCACACATGCTTTTGATTCATCCATCACTTCTGTCTACCATGGTCAATAACGTAAGTTTCTTTTTTCTTTTCCTTGAATCCAGCCTACTAACATGTTTTTTTGCAGATTGCTCTGGATCCAGTGTTGATAGGTAAATCATCCGTGTTGACTCCTTCAAACGCGGCTGCTACTCCAAATGTGGCTCCTACTCCATCAAACGTGGCTCCTACTCCATCAAACGTAGTTGCTGCTCCTTCCAACGTGGTCCTTTCTCAATCTGCTTGTGTTCAAGGCTTAAGGTCAAGTGTCAGAATCAACCCGGATGTACAGTGCCCTCCCAGATGTTTATGGCCCACTTCATTTGATTCCCTGCAAAGCTCAACACACATGGTTGAAGTCATGGAGGGTTGGCAAAATTATAGAGAATTGGTTTCAAAAGAATGAATATAAAAAATCAAATCTGTCTTCATCACCTTCAAATTTATGCTATTTTTTCCAGTAATAGGGGGTATCAAATATACCAAATCCACAGTTAGAAACCAGTTAATTATCCAAAAATCTTTTTCTTCATTACTGCATCCAAAATGGTGCTTGATGAGCAACCAACAGGTTTTAAAAACGGTGGATTTTTGAAAATTAGTCAATTACATAAGTGTGGATTTGCCTATATTTGATACCCCCTAATCTCCCATTTTGATGAAGTTTTAAGAGTTTTCCAAAAAAATCAAAAAAATCAGAATGAATGAGGTGACATGTACTGTAAAAATGATAATGAATGAAAGATGAAGAAAAAATTACTTTCAGGCTTTTTTATATCAGCTATGATTGGGTATTAACCAGTCCTAATTTGCACTGGAAGCAACAAAAATATCCATTTCTGATGGTTTTGGCCACACACTAAAGATTGGAAAGTTTTTGGTGTTGATTTTTTTCATTTATTTTCATTTCTCTCACATGCCATACTACCCATTGTGATTTTTATTTATTTTTTGGAAGATTATGAAAGATTTTGAAACACTGTCAATTGATATGAAAAAACATGTCAATTTTTTGTTGATGCAAATAATTTTTATTTTGTGATAATCACTCTTTTGAAACCATGCTCTATGATTTTGCCAACCCACCATGACTTCAAACTTATGTTTTGAGTATTGGGGATCAAATGAAGTTGGCCATAAACATCTGGTAGGGCACTGTACCAAACTCCACGTCTAGCACCCCACCAATTGGGCCGCAACCGTCAAATTCAATGAGCCCAAGCAATCAATCTAGTACAACCCAAAAGCAGCGTCCACGGCAAGCCAAGGTCAAGATGGAAGCTTATCGCAAGGAACTTGCTTGCACAAAAAAGCTAAAAGCGACCGAAAAAGAAAAGGCCAAGGAAAAAAAAGGCTCCCAGACCTTGTTCAAAGGCGGCTCAGTCTTGAGCGCCTGCGCCGGCCGGTACACAATCAGCAAACTCTGACGATCTTCCTGACTCAAATGGTCCTTTCATATTAGACAATTACGCAAACACCTGTTCTTATCTTGAAGATGAGCGTAACTACAAGCAGCTCTATGGGACAGGATCAAAGACCAACATTGGAGGTAGCCACCTCACCAAGACGGCGGCTTATAATGTTTTTGCTATCTACGTGAACGACCACTTGAATAGGAGACTCCATCTCACAGGCAAACAACTTCGCCAACGCATCAATCAATACAAGGAAAAATTCCGGCTTGCTAAAGATTGGGCCGAGAATACCAGGGCAGGGGTTGAGGAGTGTGATGGAACTGAAATTTTTAACAAGGCTCTTGAGGCTTGGTGCCCCTGCTACGATCAACTTTACGCAATCTTTGGAGCAAAAGCCAATATCACGCCTCTCAGGCAGCATGAATTGCGCGCTAGTGCTGACTTGTATGGCAACAACTCTGACATGATAGACAATGAATCCGATGAACTGGGTTCCGACAGCAATGCTGATTCCTCTCCCAAAGTGGTGTACTCCGGCTGGGATGCGACTCAAAATCCCAGTGATCCTTTGCGTGGCAACAACAGCAACATCAATGTAAGCCTTGGAGAGAATGCTCACAATGAGCCCAACATGGAAGATGATCAGAATGACATGACCATATCCAATCACGCCAACTCCAACGCAGAGAGGCTTCCACCACCCTGAGACTTCCCTCCATTGGAGTTCAGTCCTGACAAATCTCCTCACAATTCACACAGAGTGCCATTGGCGGCAGACATATCTCATCCAGATTCAGCCCCACCCCAATTGCCAATAGCAAGCACTTTGGATAAACCTACAACAACCCCAAATCAAAAAAAGCCTCCAGCTCAAAAGACCGCTCAGCTACTTGCTACAGCGCCTGGAGCCTTGGATGCCAGTGCCTCTTGCCGCCGGTCATTTCCCAATCAAGGATCATGACAAAGGTCTTCCCAAGGCACCCCGAGTCAGTCATCCCCTAAGCCTAAATCTTTGACATTAGCGGGGGCTTTTGAAAAGTCCAACAATCAAAAACATGATTTCCTCAGAAGTCATATTGAATGGGAAAAGGAGAAGTTCAATAAACAGGACGATAGGGAGCGGGATAGATTTGAATGAGAGAAGCAACAATTCAAAGAGGAGAAGAAGGAACAGCTTGCCAAGGTGGAAAAACAGAAGCAAGAGGATCAAAGCGCCTTGGAAATCAGACGAGGGGAGATTGCCCTTGAGCAAGCTTGATTAAAACAACAAACAAAGGAAAAAGAAGATCAAAAGAAAATCACGATCGACATGCGGGCAGAGGGGAAATCAGCTTTGGAAATTGAGAAATTTATTAGCCTCATCTATGTATGAGGGCGTTTAATTTTTCTTATTTCTATATTCAAATCTGGGGGTTTTATTTCTATTTTCACATTGCTCATTGGTTGTTTTTTGTTCATTTCCGTGATTGTTATTTTTTGGCTTGTCTATATTTTGTTGGTTGTCTTTGCAATTAAAAGTGTGAAATTGAATTTCACTCCGTGTTTTTTTTTTTTTGCAATCAAGAACGTTCATTTTACATTCAACTGGGAGTTAGTTGAGAACATAAAAATGACATCAAAGACCAAGAAAGTCAGGTAAAAATGAAGAACAATTGGGAAAGATACAATGAGAATTGAGAAAGATACATAATCTACAAGCAAGTCGGGAGTGTTACAAGCAAATCAGGTGTTACAAGCAAATTGGGAGTGTTACAAGCAAATTGGGAGTGTTCCCACATTGTAGTGGAACTCTATGCACTTCTCCTGGATCTTATTGCGCAACTCCTCTGTACAATTGGAGGCAGATTCCAAACCAGATGGTTGGTTGGCGTTGTTCATGTTGTCATGCAATTCATCCCAAGCATTGCCAAGTTGAGATAGAAGGTTGTGGAGAATGATGCAAGCATTGATCCATTGTATGATCTGCTTCATGTCCTTCTTACTGTTCAGAGCCAACCAGAGATGCTTTAATGACACCCAGCAATCTTTCAGGATTCCTATGGTATGCTCGTTCCAAAACTTGCAATTTTGCAATGCAGAAGTTGAATTTGGTATTCACTGGAATGTTGGCCGTAGGTGCCTTGGATGCAGGGATACATGTCGTTGATAACGCATAAACCGAATCTGCTAACAGATACTGACCTAATATGAGATCAGATCTGAGTGTAATTCAACTTATTTGCTGGATAAAGATACGTACCTGGGTCAAAATATGCTCCAGAGTCTGTGTGAATTGACATCTTCTTGAAAAAAAAGCTGTCACCACAAGAACCAGGCCAGCCCGTCATGTACAAAGTGATGAACTTGTCACAGTCACATATGACTTGACAGTTGATTGAGTATTGTTTTTTCCGATCCCAGTATACTTCCCCGTCACGACCTGGCCGCTGATACAAAGGAATAGTGGTTCCGTCAACAAAACCAACACATCCCTCAAACCCCTTGTGTTTCATCACGTCCAAGATCTCACGCCATCTATCACTAGCTGGCCACACAATAAATTTGTCAGAGAGGCTGTTGATTGCCTAGATTACTCTTTGGCTAACTTTCACAACTGTGCCTCAACCAACCAACAAGTTTTGCAAGAATCTTCCAATTGAGGCCCCGTTACCGTTTGAGCCCAGCCGTTCCAAAGTCAATGCTAGCTGGTGAGCAATGGGTAGCTGAGATCGATGGCTGATGCTGTAAAAGACAGGAGTGAGGAAGATCTTCTGGAGAAGGACAAGAAAACCTGACTTTGTTGTTTCAACTGCTTGCTTAGGGGCCGTTCGGCCGCGCAAGCGTATCTTGAGTGTATCTCGCAGGCCCCCGCAAAACCCAAGATACGCTTGAGATACAGTATCTCGTTGGACGAGATACAAAGAAATGAGATACTGAGCGTATCTCAAAAATATTTGAGATACCATATCTCGTCCCTCACCTCAATGAGATACACCTATTTGGGTGTATCTCAACTCAGATACGGTATCTCGGCACCAGTGGTGTCCGTCACCATCATCAAACAGACCACACAACACAACACCTTGCTCTCTTGATGGCTGATTTCGGCCATCAAGAGAGTGCCTCTAAACTAGTCTGTGGATGGCCGATATTGGCCGTCAACGGACTGTGCTTTTTGTTGATGGCCAATATTGCCCATCAACAGAGAGATACACCCTCCCAACGGCTGTTATCAGCTATCAGGAGAGTGTATCACCCTCCCAATGGCTGATATCAGCCAATGAAAGGGTTGATGCACCATCCCGATGGCTGATATCGGCCATTAGGAGGGTGATGCAGCTTCCCACTGGCCAGTATCAGCCATTGGGAGTGTGTATCACCCTCTTGATGGCCCATATCAGCCATTGGGAGAGTGTATCACCCTCCCAATTGCCGATATCGGCCATCGAGGGAGTATCTACACCCTCCCGATGGCCAATATCAGCCACAGGGAGAGTGTATCACCCTCTCAATGGCCAATATGGGCCATCGGGAGGGTGAAACACCCCCCTAATGGCCTTTTTTGGCCATTGGGAGGGTGCAACACCCTCAATGGCCAATGTTGGCCATTGGGAGGGTGCAACACCCTCCTAATGGTCAATGTTGGCCATTGGGAGGGTGCAACACCCTCCTAATAGCTAATGTTGGCCATTGGGAGGGTGAAACACCCTCCTAATGGCTAATGTTGGCCATCGGGAGGGTGTAACACCCTCCTAATGGCCAATAATGGCCATTGGGAGGGTTTATCTGTCTCCCAATGCCGGATATCAGCCATTGGGAGGGTGATACACTCTCCCAATGGGCAATATTGGCCTTTTAGATGGTGCATCACCCTCCTGATGGCCGATATCAGCCATCGGGAGGGTGTAGACACTCCCTCAATGGCCAATATGGGCCATCAAGAGAGTGATGGAAAGTTGCCCTCTCTCCTGATGGCTGATATCCACCACCAGGAGAGAGGTGTGAAGGGCAGCCGAACAGGCCCAGTGTCTGTATCTGGGGAGGAGCTGTGGCCTGCCCCAGATATGGCGTCATGTTTGGCTGCCGCGGGGTCCATGTCCTAAATTCCCTGAGGTACGTATCTGCCCATGGGCAGATACGTATCTCAGGAATTTAAGATACTGAGCCCGCGGCAGCCAAACGGGCCCTTATAGTCTTTGTTGCGCATATCAAACAGCTGACCTAGATTGAACTCATTGCGAGTCCTTGCAGGAAGTCGGTCATGCAGGTATTGGTTGGATAAAACATATCCAAGGAGATCGGCAACGCAGGCTGAATCTTCCAATTCCAAGTCAATGATCAATTGTTTGCCGGCATTGTTAGGAGATATGATTGAAGCAATCATTGGGATCAACGGCATCTTGAGGGAGGAATCCACAAGGCGGTCGGTTTCTTTGAGCTGGAGTAGAAACAACATCATGAAAGGTTCCCAGATCACCTCTTGGCGCTCGCTGATTTTGCGCATGATGAGGTTGAGCCTTGGGGCTTGAGCGCTGTGTTTTAGGGAGTCAAGACTGTTTCCATCACCTAAAATTTTTCTTGGATTGCCTTTCTTGATCATCTAAAATTTGTGCCGTGCACAGAGTGCGCAGCACGTTTACAATTTCTTGAGACGGCTAAAAAAATTTCTTGCAAAACCTTATTGTGAACCCCCCTAATTATGATAAATCTCTTAGTGTAAAGAATCACAAGATATCTCAGGTTGATCGAGACAGGGATCAGAAACAGGTATGGGGTGCAGGGTGCCTTGTTTGAACAAAGAAGGCAGAGAATAGATTGTCAGGTAAGCTATAGGAATGGAAACAAAACAAATCACATGAGGGAAAAGAAAAAGGCGGAAGTAAACACTCCTCTTTATAGACAAAAGGAAAAGAGTGAGTACCACCAAGAAACTAATAATTTAGAGAACATCTTGAAGATCTGTGAGACAACATGGCTATGTGTAGACAATGGAAGATAATCAAAACAAAGATCCGTGTAGGCGTAACAATCATGAATATGTAGAAGAAAAGAAAATACAATGGTTGCTAAACAAAAGAGAAATTCTAAAAGATTGTAATCAAGTCGTTGATTGGTCTCTTGAATTTTCAAAAATATTTTTTTTTCTTTTGCTGTTTTTGCCTTGTTGTGACAAAATGACCTGCCAGTACCTAGCACAAAATCCTTATTGATTTATCAAAAGGCAAACGGATACTGTCAATACCAAATGTATCATGGAAAAGTTTGAGATAAGGGTGCAAATTCAAGGAGATCATTGCCCCTTTTACCCATGAATCGTCCGCCGTGGACCCCCCCGCCATTGCACTAGATATTCTAGGGTCTTGTTGGAGCGGGTTGGGGCACAAAAACCAATGATTGCTTTGATATTGCGTTTGTCCCTGAATTTGAAGTCAGGGTTTAGAGAGGCGGGACCGCACAGAGCTCTAGAGCCCAAGCAATGGGGAAATTGTTTCGGATCTATCAAGGGGAAAAGGAGAGAGGTATGGAATACCGGGTGAACCCGGTGTGGTGTTCCAAACATGTCACAAATTTTCAATTTTTCATTCCATCTATTTTTCTCCCATTTCTTTTCTCTTTCTCATTTTTTCTCTAATATCCACTCAGATATCCTCAGATATTATTGAAGAGTCAGAATCTACGGCAAAATTCACTCTAGAACACAATTCACGGATTTATCACCACTCAACCGGATCAGGAAGTATCAGCAAATTAACATACTCCGTCACCTAATCCTTAATCCCTACTACAGCCACCAAAATATAAAACCCTCAAAACCCCATAGATTGTTCCAGAAACACATTCTTCAGGCCCAATGACTCTAGGGAACAACTCATGGAATCTTTGTTACATGCCTGGATCAATAGTTATGGCCAATGTTAGTTCCTAGACCCAAGTTTATTCCAGTTATTCACAGTTACACAGCACGTTCACAAGGCAATCACAAGAAACCCTCAACCACAACTTGGCCACTAGGCACCAGTAACCCCTTTCTGGAAGATTCTACCCAACCTAGGCCCACATTCTCCATGGAAAGTTCCATCAGGTTCAGAACCACAAGTCAACCCTATTTCACTTGTTCCATGTTTCCATTTGTCTCCATCAACCACAACTCAGCCAGTATTAGTCAGCAATTGTTGTTCCATTGTGTTCCATGCCCATTGTTCCAACCACAAGTTGACCACCCCCCCCATTTGTCAGGATTTTGATATATAAGGGGCTCTCCTCTAGCTGTTTTCCCCTTCCTCACCAGATTTTGTCCCCACAAATATATCAGCACCTCACTCATCCAATACCCTTATATACCTGATATTAGTCTTACTATCCCCTATAGTCTACTACTGGTCACTCCTCCATTGAGGTTTCATCATCCATCAACCATCATCTATACATATACATTAGCAATTACATATCTTATTACTACCCTGAAACCTTCTTTGGTCTAAGACTGCTTAAGTAAACTTTACATAAGCAGACCCTTACCCAACTATATAGGATACCCAACCTTTACTCAACAACTACCTCTTTCTCACATATAACCCCTTACCATCAGGTAGCGGGTTCCATCCCTGGTTGTAGCGTCAGCTCCCACACCTTATCAGCACTACACTCCATCCTCTCATATAAGTCATCTACACTTATACCAATCATCATCATCATCCATCCTTGGTAGTAGCGTCAGCTCCCAGACCCTATTAGCTTAACACATTATCATCATCACCTATCCTCAACAACATCATCAGCAGCATCACATACACATCTCATACACACATCATCATCATCATCACATACACTTAACACTCAACACATCCTTAGTCACCTATACTTGCTATACCATCTGAAATATCTTGGATACACTTACTATCACTTGAATTAAAGCCTGCCAATCATAGATTGGGGGGTCTTGTTTTAGTTTCTAGTATAGGAACGGCAGAGTCATCCTCACCTCATCCTGTTCTGCACTCAGCAAAAGGTCTTCACTGACACTTTTGAGCTTTACACCAGTAGAGATCTGCAGGAAGGATGAGCTTATATACCCCCTTCCCAATCGCCCGCTCAACACGGAATGGGCCAAGTCGCTTGTAGTCCAGCTTTCCCAAGGGGCGGGTAGAGGCTATATTACGACGAAGCAACCAGACCCAGTCCCCAGGTTAGTAGGTAGGACCCTCTCTGACCCACTGATTGAAATAAATCCGTTGGATGTCTTTTGCACGTTGGAGATTGTCCACCAACATTTCCTTGGTGCCAACGAGCGTGGAAAGGAAGGTTTTAGCGGCTGGAACTGCAGACCCTTCCGTGAGCATGTTGACACAAGGGTGGAAAGCGTATTGAGAGAAAAAGGGAGCGGATCCAGTGGAAGCCAAGACAAAGTTATTGAAAACCAACTCAGCTAAAGGGAGCAGCTGAGCTCAATCATCCTGTTTGTCAGATACAAAATGACAAAGAAAGGTCTCAATTGTTTGGTTTGCACGCTCCGTCTGGCCATTGATGCAAGGGTGCCAAGCAGTGGAGGGCGCCGGCTTGATGCAGAGTAATCGTTGAACCGCTGACCAGAACTTGGACACAAAAAGAGAACCGCGATTGGAGATGATCTTGTCAGGGAGCCCATGAAGATGGATGAAGCGGTCAAGAAAAGCAAACGCAAATTCCTCCGCGTCCCAAGTCTTGTTTGCTGCAATCAAGTGGATGCCCTTTGTGAGATGAGCCACAATGACCAAGATTGAGTCAAAACCGCCGGAAACTGGGAGCTTGACGGTGAAGTCAATGCCAATAACACTCCAGGGGTGGGAGGGAACGGGTAAAGCAGTCATCAACCCTGGCAGATGTTGCGTGGAGTGTTTCGCACACTGACAAGAAAAGCAGGACTTTACGTAGCTGAGAACATCTTTCCAAATGCGGGGCCAATACATTGTGCGAGTGAAGAGGTCCAACGTCTTCAAGACCCAGGGATGCCCCAAGGTGGGACCATCGTGCAACGCCAACAATACCTGAGGGCGGAGACCCAGATGGACAAAGATGCAATTGCGGGCCCACCACAGACCATCCCAAAACTCAAGGTTGTCCACTTCCTTGGCATCGGGGGGTTCTGCCAAGTAGGCGCAAAGAAGTAAGGCCCGGAGCTGTGCAGATGGAGGGCAAAAGGAGACATCCTGAGTTTTTCTGGCCGCAACGGAAGGCTTGGGAGCAGCCGGCTGATCCAAAGAGACCTCTACTTCCCCAATATCTATCCAAGGGTCCATTTGGTCCAGCGTTGCGCCTTGCACCCAAAGTCCACCGGTTGTGGGAGTCATAAGGACGCAAGCGGAATGATCATGTCCTTCAGGAGGAATGAAGTCAGGGCGCCTGGTTGGAGGGTTGGCCGGATTGAGTTGTCCCGGGATGTGCTTGATAACAAAATAAAAGGAGGATAAAAATGCAGCCCAGCAGGCCTTTCGATCAGAAAGATTCTGATTTTGAGTGAAATACTTAAGATTGGCGTGGTTGGAGAGGACTTCCACCGGTTCCCTGGTATCAATCAGCCAGGCTCTCCACTCCACAAACGCTTGAACAATGGACCTCAATTCCTGGTCATGACACTGCCACACAGACTCCTTCTTGCTCCACTTCTTTGACAGGAAAGAGATTGGTCAAAGGGCGCCGGAGTCATCATGCTGGGAGAGGACCGCCGACAACGCGTACTTGGAAATATTGACATGGAGCACCCTAGGTTTAAAGAAATCAAAATGCATCAAGAGGGGAGCGGATTCAAACTTTTCTTTCAGAAAGTTGAAAGCCATCAAGCACTCAGCTGCTTTCAAGCCTGCCACCGTATCAACTTTTTCCTTGGTCAGAGAGGTTAGCGGGGCCGCTATCAACAAGAAACTCCGGATGAATTTGCAATAAAAATTCAAGTACCCGAGGAAGCGTCCCAACTCTTTCTGATTTCACAGATAGGGCCAATTGCGGATTGTGTTAAGCTTCTCCAACTCCATCTTGATGCCTTGAGAGGAAATTGAAAATCCAAGAAAAGTGACTTTATCCGCATAAAAGGAAAATTTCTCGGGGGATGCAAATAAGGAATGTTCTTTTAAACGCTCCAATACTTGGATGAGATGGGTCTGGTGCACCTTTGAGTCTTGGAGAAAATTAAGATATTGTCTATATAAACAAAACAAGAGACGTTCAGTAGTTCGCGCAAAACAAATTGAATAAATTGCTGAAAACAAGCTGGAGCATTGGCTAGCCCAAAAGGCATCACCAGATACTCGTAAAGGCCCCACGGTGTGCGGAACGCGGTCTTCCACTCAAGTCCCTCAGCTACCCGCAGTAGATTAAACATGGCTGTAAGGTCAATCTTTGTAAAGAATTTACAACCCTGCAGCTGATTCAACAACTGTCCCACAATCGGGATGGGGTAGCTGCGCAATAGTCCACACGCGGGCGGGGCTTCTTACCAGGGACTCTCACAAAGAAGATGGGGGCGGCGGCGCTAGAGGAGGAAACACAAATAAATCCCTTTTTTATATTTTCATCAATGTACAATTTAAGCTGCTGCTGTTCATCAAACGATAAGTTGTACAAGCCCCAAATGGGGGCTGAGCTCCTTCCTTGAGATTTATGGAAATATCCATAGATCTATGGGGAGGGAGTGCATGGTTTGTCTGCGGTGAAAACACGTCAGTGAATTGCTCAAATTCTGTGGGAAGAGAAAAGGAAGGAGAGGGAAGATTCTGAGACGAGAGCACGGCATTACCTCCAGGCTTCCCTCCCAACGACGCAGATTTGATCACGTAGAGGGGGGTCGACTCAAGAGTAAATTGGTGGCCTCCCTTCAGACTACCTGACGCCACCCATCCCTTCTTATCCAGCCATGGCAGCCTGAAAATTGCGCCAACAGAACCAAGTCGAGTTACACCAAAAGAGCTGGGAAGAGAAAATGGCGCTGAATCAATTGTAGAGAGTTGGATCTGACCAGCCCAATCCTCCGTGACCACAACTCCGACCACCTCCTGTCCATCAAAACCAACACAACACACGGGATGCTTACGTTGCTTCAGGGGTAACGAGTGCTTTCAGATTAATCCCTTGTGGACAAAGTTTGCCATTGCGCCAGTGTTGACAAGAACCGTGGCTGGGAACAGAGCCCCACTGGGATCCTTGAACAACACCGGTACCAGCAGACATCCGTTGGCTGACTTGTCCAATTGGACATGGACGGTGGCAATGGAGACAGAGGCTGGGTTGACTTCTTCCTCCTCTTTGTATTTGTCATAGATTTCATTGAAACCGAGTGCTTCTTGGTGACTTTGGAAGTCTTCATGATCTGAGACAAGAGGGGCGTCCAGAATCACTGGAGGAGTTGGGGAGTGGTAGGTGAGAGAAGGGGCCGGGGGGCGGAGACTCGAGCAACCGGAACCTCAACCGCTGCCACTGAAGCCAAAGGGAGCTGGCGACAACAAGCAATGAAGGCTTTGCGTTCTTCCTGTGAGATGGGGGCATTTGGGAAGTTGAGGCTTCCGGTGTGAGATCCTGCCACCAGAGGGGAAAGGCAGCATAAGCAGAGTTGCCTTTCACGGCACAGCGCCCGGGAGGCATCCAAAAGAGAACGGTGTTGGCTGGGAATACTTGTGCCGCGTCAATCTCCATAGCATCTGGATTGCGGGCGGGTTTCTGAGCAGGTGCATGAGTAATGTGACGGTGCAACGAAATCAGGTGATAAACCAAAGATTAAGTTGATTCCGGAGGGAAATGAGCCAAAACGTTGAGTTGCGCCGCGGCATCTAAAGCCATGGCCATTTGTTTGTCCAGTGACTTGCAGTCCATCCACTGCTTGCACATAACTTTCCAAACAATTCGGGGATTCAATCCAAGTACATACTTTTCAACCCACGTCTCTTCGACGTCTTCTACTAAGTAAACTAAAGATTTGAATTGTGAATTGTACTCCCATATGGTCATATTCTTCTGTTTACATGCCGCCAGCGCCCTCTTTGCATTCTCCCTCATGAACTTATTGCCAAAAACTGTAATAAGCTCGTTGAGGAAGGCCGTCACCAAACACAGCGTTGGTAACACGAGTTCTTGACCGTCCAAATCCGCATACATATCCATGACTCCCTGTTGCCTTGTGTTGTCAATGACCAGAGAGCTGTACCAGTTTTTGACCGGCAAGGGCATCCGCTTGTGTTCTGAGGGATGGTAGCCAAAGTGCCTGGAGATCCATACAACTCAACAAGTCTCTGATTGAAAGTTCTGGTTTTGGCAGAGGAAATCACAGATCACCTGGAGAAACAAGAGCAGGTTAGCAGAATCCCCCGTGAACCACACATCCTTTAACTTGAGTGGCTTGTTGAGCTGCATGGAGGGGTGCAAATTGGGGTTCGACTGGAATGTATGGTAGAAATTGGGTGTAAATGTTCAAGAAGTGTAAAGAATTGTGTTTTGTGGGATTTGAACCCACGACCTTCTACATTCATGAGAGCTGCTCTAATACCGCTGAGCTAAACACACATTGGTCTTACAAGTAACTGTTGGATGATACAATGATATGGCTCAGCCACACATATTGGGCATGAAGCACATATTCCATCAATTCCAACATTGGGATCAGGGGGGGGAGGGGGGTGTTGATTGTCATGGTGATGATCGTGGGGATGGTGATACTGTTGGCAGCCGGATAGATGCTTCCGGTAGCCCAATTGATGAGGGGGCGGGGGCGGAGGACGCGGGGATGGAGGAGAGTTGTCAAACTGCGCCTGCGCCGTCATCATGTCAAGCAACTTGTCAAAGGAATGTTGCATGCAGTTAATATCATTCCGCATAGCATCTATCTCTGTCCTGTCTGCCGGGGTTGGGGGGTTCTGAGCTGGCTGAGGACCTTGCGGTGTTCCTGTCTTGTCCACCGTAGAGATATCTGCTTTATTGATCCCATAAGACATGTCGGAGTGATGTTGCGGGGGGTTCGGATACCTTGACGGAGGGAGGGTGAATAGGCGGGCGGAAAATGAGTAGACAGAGGGATAAACACAAGAGATGAGACGTGGCGCGTGGTGAGGCAGGGAAGATCAAGGGGTAGAATGTCGGGGTGGTATTATGGGGGGGTTTAAGGGAGAATCAGACAAAAATGAGGATCTACAAGACCGGAATTCAGGGGATGATGTAGTTGACAGTTTGGCAGAGTGATTGCAACCTCAATATTGTGGGATTTGTAATGTAAAGAATCACAAGATATCTCAGGCTGATCGAGAAAGGGATCAGAAACAGGTATGGGGTGCAGGGTGCCTTGTTTGAACAAAGAAGGCAGAGAATAGATTGTCAGGTAAGCTATAGGAATGGAAACAAAACAAATCCCATGAGGGAAAAAGAAAAAGGTGGAAGTAAACGCTCCTCTTTATAGACAAGAGGAAAAGAGTAAGTACCACCAAGAAACTAATAATTTAGAGAACATCTTGAAGATCCGTGAGACAACATGGCTATGCATAGACAATGGAAGATAATCAAAACAAAGATCTGTGTAGGCGTAACAATCATGAATATGTAGAAGAAAAGAAAATACAACGGTTGCTAAACAAAAGAGAAATTCTAAAAGATTGTAATCAAGTCGTTGATTGGTCTCTTGAATTTTAAGAAATATTTTCTTGCTTTTTTTTTCTTTTGCTGTTTTTGCCTTGTCGTGACACTTAGGGGAACAATGCTTTCAACTGGTTTGGTTCTTACCAGGCACAGCAGGAGGTGGGAAAGGTCCATGTCACAGATTCGTGTCCCCAGACCTGTGCCAGAAATCCAAAGGAGGATGCTCTGTGCAACAGCCCTCCTCGTCACGCGGCGACCTGTAATACAGGAGACAGTACTACGGAGGAACGGATTTAGGGGCACCGGTGTGTGCCCTCCAAAAGGACCGAAGCAGGCTTTGCTCTTAGTATGTCCTGGCGTCAGCTTCCCTCCCCCCCCCCGCTCTGAAGGCTACTCACTTGCTGCCAGCTTTGCAATAGTGCGCTATCACCCACTACTCCCTAGGCTTCTCTCATACTCACCATACTTCTATTATCCAAGAGAGCCCAGAAGCAAAGCACAAAGGAAAAAGAAATTCTTCGCCTTCTTTGCCATTTCGCTATTTTCACTAGTTTCTCCGCCAATCAGATCCATCGTAACCCAGTCACATCCTTACCTTAATAACTCATTTCCACTCAACGTAACCCCGTACGCACCCCTCCCAAACAACCAGTCTACAACCATCAGACGATTCGGGCACTAGGAAAAACCGCAGGAAAAGGAAGGCAGCGTAAGCACCAAAAAAAAAAAAAAAAAAAAAAAGGAAACAGATCAATTTCGTAAGAAACAAGATGCTGAAATCAATCCAAAACCAACCAGTTACAGAAACAATGTCTGGAAACATCCAAGCAATCAGCAACACAATGAAGCAAAAAGGGACGGGGCAATCAACCCAACCCACCACCGGGCAACCGGACCAGTCGAACAGCAACCAGACAGGGCAAAACCAACCCAAGGTAGCTCTGCAGGCGAAATTCATACCTGCGATGGGGGAGATTAGGATCCCAAAACCAAAGCTCACCCCAACCGCAACCCGCCAAGAGGGGCACGGAGCGGAACCAAGCAACATCCAAGGAACGATGGGAGCAGGAGACTCGGAGTCAGATGAGGAGTTGAGCAAGGAAGAGGAAACAGAGGGCGAATCTGAATCACAGTGTGAGAAAAAAAGGAAATGTAAACCAACAAGCCAGATACAGCACTGACTAGGAAGAACAACACAGACCCATCCAACCGCGCAGAAGAGCTCATGGCAAAAGCCATGAAGGCAGACAAGCTTGGCAACAAAGACGGCGCAGAGATGTACTACGCCATGTACAAGGCGGCAAGGGCTCAAGAGGGTCAAAAACGGGAAGCCACACCACAGGAGTGGTATGAAGAGCCCAACGTAGAAGAATCCAAAACCGAGAACGAGGGAAAAACCATCCCAATCCCCCTAGATGAGGAGTCCAAGGTGGGAGGCCTACGCTTCGTGTCCGGAGCGATGCCCAAACACGACGACATGGGCTTCACCCCGTTCTTCAATAAAAACATCAGAGAACTCCGGGGGCCCATCCCCCTCACAATTTTCAACCGTGCCTGGAAAAACACCGCGATAACCCACCATGCGGAAAAGAGGTCAAGACTCAAGGACCTGACCACAGATAGAAACCGGTACTGTCAGCCTCTGTGATGCCAAGGGCTAGTACCTTTTAGCTACACAAGGTGATAAGAGTGCAAATGATGGGTAGAGTGGGGTATTTTCACGTAGAAAAGTAGTAAAGAAAGAAATAAAAAGAATATAATTCTTTTTTATAGAGGGGCCTGCTGGCGCAGGGGTGTTTGTAGGTGCCCTCTAAATCAGAGATCTGCTAAGCAGGGTGGTATCTGATTAAGAAAACAATGGGTTTCTGCTTAACAGAAGGTGGTACCAAAGTGCTTTTCCAATTAAGAAACCAGAATGGGGACAGAAGGATAAAAGAAGTACTCACTATTGCTTCTTTTAAGCCAAAAAGCCACGTAGGGGGGTGAAGTAGAGCTGCTGGTTAGACTGGTTGGTTTCTGAGCAGGAGCTGGACACGTAGGATGGTTGATTTAATAAGAACACCAAGGATAAAACAGGCAAACAGGGCAGAGTAACTGAAATAAGGACAAGACACGGCGTAACTGATTGACTGTAATAATAATTGATGATCCTGAACAACATTTGGCGTGGAAAGAGGGCTCTATATATACTATTTTCACTCATAGTAGAGGACCTTTCTTGCCTGTGTGCGTGTAGTTGCTATATTTCAGCGCAATGTGGCCAATTTGGGAGATTGGCACTAACAAGGCTCATCCCAATGGCACTGCTGATCATTATTTCAGCGTCACAAGTGTTTATAATGACCTTAATAACCTATTTGGTCATTGTAACTAAGGTACATAGCAACACTGACGTGTATTTGTATCTGAAATGGGCCACAAATGACGCAAATGGGCCACAAATGGCTATGGCCAATCATCAAAGGCCACGCTGGCTATGTTACTCTTATGTATTCAAGGTTTTTATTAATGAAACCTTGTAAATAAACCACGTAGAATCTACTAGTACTCTAGTTACACCTGTACACGTGTGGTAACTAGGGGATTAGCTATTTCCACGCATTTGGCCAATTTCCAATTAGATTATATAATCCACGCGCAGGGTTGGAGGATTAAACCCCAATTGGGCCTAACTCCTAAACTATACACAACACCTCAATTATAAGTCCATAATTGGACATTTCACATATGGTATGTATATATAACAAGTACATACGTGTGTAATGTCATCTGTGACACATAAGTGTGGCCAATTCTTACGGGTAATTGGTTCAAGGTGAAGGAGTAGGAATTCAGGGGTACTTCCAGTGAGGGACCCTACATTAATTTGCATGAGGATTCAGAATATGACATAATATTCTAAGTTATCCTCAAGTTTTAGAAGTTATTAGTATTTTTTTTGTAAAAAGTAGTTGTTATTTTAATTTATTACTTATTTTTATAGTGCTAGGATTTTGCTAAGTTTATAGAATAAAAATAAGTAAACTAAGTTTTTTTTTATATATTATTAGTCATATTAATGGGTCTTAATACTGTGGTAATAATGTCTCTTTTTATGTTACTTTTGTCAGGTTGGCTCTGACATAGTAGCAAGCTGACATTCCCTCCCTTTAAAATGAGACTTTAGAAAACAAAATTCATCCTAATGTCTGTAGAAAGATAAAAAAAAAATTCTCAATTTCTTTTGGAGGCTCTATAATTACGTAGATGTATGGGACCATCAGGTATATTATCTTCAGGAATCCATTCATCTTTGTCTGCTGATTGTCCTTTATACCTTACTATATATAGTCTAATATCTTTCCCATTGATCCTTTCCTTTTTATCCTTCAATATTTTATGTACTTTGAAGTTAGAGGTGTCTAAAGGTTCAATTATAGGTACAGGTACATGTGTTACTACAGGGGTATCTGAGCCTCTACTAGTGTAAGGCTTGATTAAGCTAACTGGAAAAACAGGGTGTTTTCTGGAAAATTCATCTGTTAAAATAACTTCCACAGCATTTTTTCCATGTAATTGCTTAATGGTAAAAGGGCCAACAAAGGAAGGTTCAAGTTTCCTGTTACCTCCCAAATTATTAAAATTCACAGTGGACAATAGGACTTTGTCCCCAATTTGGAAGGATGGTTCTTTATGACTTTTGTCCCATCTTAACTTATTATATTCAGCTGCATCTTGAACACATTTCTTAGCATGTTCATGTGTAATGTCAAGCATCCTTTTAAAGTCTAGGGAAGTGGGATGTACATGAGGTAATTTGTTATTAATATGATCTTTAGGCATTCTGGGTATCCATCCTCTTTCCAAAATATAAGGGATTTCTTTGGATGAAGAATGTTTACTGCTGTTATAAGCTATTTCTAATGCAGGGAGTAAGCTAACCCAATCATGAGTATAACCATCACTATTTTTGAATTCTAAGCCAAAGGAACAAAATCTCCTGAGCATATCTTCTAGAGTTTGGATCATTCTTTCAGCCAATCCGTCAGTTTGGGGATGGTAAGCAGTAGAGAAAGCTAATTTAGTGCCTAACATGTCATGTAAATTTCTCCAAAATTCAGAAGTAAATTTGGGGTCTCTATCACTAATGATTATTTTGGGTATTCCTACGTCAGCCATAATCCTATTCCAAAATAGTAAAGCCACTTCCATAGCTGTATCATCTTTATGGTTAGGAATAAATCTGGCCCTTTTTGAATATCTGTCTACAACCACTAGTACAGAGTTGAAGGAATAAGACCCTCCAGGAGGTAAACCTGTAACAAAATCCATGTTTATGATTTCCCATCTTTTGGTGGGTTCTTGGATGGTTTGAAGTAGCCCATATCTCTTACCTGTTTGCTTATTTGATTTCTGGCAAGTTTCACAGGATTTAATATAAGTAGCTACTTCATTAGTCCAATTATTCCACCAAGCTGTAGTTCTGACTCTTTCAATAGTCCTTTCTTCAGAAAAATGTCCAGCACCAACATTATCATGGCATTCTTTCATAAGGGCTTCAATCTGAAGTTGATCACATAAGACTATTACACTGGAATGCCTTTCTTTAAAGTACAATATTCCATCTAATAGAGAGAACTTACCAGAAGAGTAAGGTTTGGATAACCAGGGAGGTAGACTAGCAATTAATTCGTGGGAACTATTTTCATCGCTAAGTATATCTAGTAGTTTGACAAATTCAGGATCAGACTGGTAACTATCTTTTATAAGGCTGTAGTAGGCTTCATCCAAATCACAGACATGTATTCCTAAAATTGGGAATATATCTTCATCTTCAGGATCCCAGGCAGGGTTATCTGGAGTATTTGGTAAAGCCCATCTGCTCAAGCCATCAGCATTACTATGCTTTTTGCCAGCTTTATGAACAATAGTCATATGTCCTCTGTATTGTTGAATAGCAATTTGCCATCTTAACATATGCCTATTGGGAGTCTGCATATTCATAAGGGTTTTAACTGCTGTGCAATCAGTGACTACAACAATTCTACTACCTTCAAGATAATAATGTAACTTTTCTAAGGACCATACAAGAGCTAGACATTCCATCTGACTGGCTCCATACCTTTTCTCTGTTGGTTTAATTTGTCTTGAAATAAACAGAACTGGTTTTTCTACCAATTTATCTTCAACAAGGAATTCTTGATGTAAGGCAGCACCTAAGCCATCTAAACAAGCATCTATGTACAGAATAAATAGTAAGTTATAATCTGGTTGAGCTAGCACAGGAGCCGTAGTAAGGGCTATCTTCAATTGTTCATAATCCAGTACTCTAGGGTGAGTCATTTCATAAATGGTTTCTTTACTACATAACTCATATAATGACTTGGCTAAAATAGCAAATTTCTCAATATGTTTCCTATAATATCCACAAAATCCAAGAAAAGATTGCATTTCAGTGATATTCTGGGGCATAGGTTTGAGCATTACAGCTGCTACTTTGTTTTGGTCAATGGCTAGTGATAGTCCAGAAACAATATGTCCTAAAGCTTTAAGTTCACCATATCCAAAGTTGCACTTTTTAATAGACATTTTTAGACCAGCTTTAATAGAAGTTTCTAATACTATTTGTATCTTTTCTATATGTGTTTCCCAGTCATCTGAATAAATGATTATATCATCAATATATATCATCATCCAGCACTGGCGGATAAAAGATCCAAAAATAGAGTCCATCATTCTTTGGAAATGAGAAGGTGCATTCTTAATTCCAAAGGGCATTCTGAGGTATTCAAAAACACCAAGATGGCAGATAATTCTCATAAATTGGCGGCTATTAAGTTCTATAGGTATCTGGTGAAACCCTTTGAGAACATCCATGCAGGTTATGTACTTAGCTTTTGATAAGTTATGAAGAGAGTGGTCAATTCTTGGAATGGGATAATTATCAGCTTTAGTGTAATTATTTAGAGCTCTAAAATCTCCAACCATCCTAGACTTATCATTATGCCAGGCAATAATAACTGGGGTAGTTATTTCTACTTGTTCATTATGGCCCACTTTTCTAAGTACACGTAAATCTATAAGCTCTTTAATGTGTGTTTCTAAGGCTATCCTAGATTTAGGGCTAGAAGGGTAGGCTGCTTTTCTTAGAGCAGGTGGGTAAGGAGGTTCACAAGTTAATTCTAATTTAATATCATGTCCTGTAACATTGCCAATAGGCTCTTCAGTGGTACAGAAGGCTTCTTTATTCTTATGGCATACTTTAAGAATATCTAATACTTGAGCATTGGTTAGTATGTCACTTATAGCAGCTTGGGACATATATTCTTGATTAAAATCTTCTAATTCCTTGGGGTCAGGTTCCTGAGAAATGGGTGCAATAATCTCAGAATGGATGTTGCAAATTTGGTATTTCCTTTTCCAATCTCCTCCAATGGTAAAATATCTATCTTTGGACTGGAAAATGTCAATTCCATACATGCAGAAGGTATCATTACCTAGTATAAGGTAGTCACAAATGGCATCAGAAAGTATTACAAATTCTACACTTAATCTGAGGGATCCCTTAGTGTGGGGGAATATTAAGGGTAAATTGATGACACCAATAGGTTTCATGGTAGAGTTACAACTGCTAAATGTAGCCTTTGGAACAGGTAATAAATTTTTGCGCCAATCAGGGTATATTTGTTGCAAAAATGTGGCACTTGTACAAGAACAAAAGGCTCCTATATCTAATAGAGTCTTAACAGCTGAGTCTTTGAAAATAACCTTAGTATAACTGGTTTTACCTAGGGTGTAACACCTTCCTTCTTCAGGTTTGTTAGTTAATAGCTTGGCATCAGATATATGGCCAATATCCATATTATCTTCCCATTTCTGGGGTAAGTTAGATTCACCATGAATAGCATTAATGCTGAAGTCATTGCCAATATTAGCATTTATTACTACAACAGCATGGTTATCAGATTCAGAGTCATCATCATCTTGACCATAATGTGTACTAGAGGGTTCTTGGTGTATGATTTCAAAGGTACTTTCAGAATCTGAATCAGGGCTTGCATTCACGTTATTGATTTTCCTCCTAGGTTTGGTACATTCAGTGCTTCTGTGGCCAGTTTCTCCACAATTCCAACACGTAGGAGTCTTTTCTTTTCTAATGGGTTCAGTAGTTTTAGGTTCTAACTTCTTAGAAGGGTCTGTTCTAGGAGTGTAATCCTTTTTTTCAGAGGGAATATGTTTTTTATTAATTCCTGTCATTTCTACTACTTCTTCCATAACACCTATAAGTGTTGATAAATCACAATCCATGTCATTGATTCTACATCTGACATTATGTTCTAGACTGCCTTTAGTTTGGTTAAGTATTAAATCATTTATTTGTTCTTGATTTAATTTAGGGTAGATACATTCAATCCTTTTCTTCTGGTTCAAGCACCATTGATGAGGATTATGCTTGACAGGATCAAAGTAGTCATTTTCAAAAGCTCTGCGCATTTTCTTTTCCCATAGTCTAGTGCCAAATTGTTGTTTGATCAGTTCTTTCCAAGCTGGCCAAGATTGTTGCCTCATGGTAGCTTGTTTACCAATGAACCAATCAAAGGCTACTCCTTCAAATAACCTAGGCAACCTAGTAAGGATGGCATCATCAGGAGCTCTATATATTGTTAGTATGTGATCAATATATTTGATGAAATTAATATGGTCATAATCTCCTTCTCCAGAAAATTTAGTCCATTCTTTAATTGGTGGTAACAATTTATTCAGAAGAGAGGGATCTATGAAGTTGTTATTACCATTGTTGTTTACATTGTTGCGTGAAGGAGCATGACTCCATTGACTCCCATTATTAAGGTTATTATAATTAGGTGAATTATTAGGAGGGTAATTGTTATTAGGGGGCATTGGTGAACTATTGTTGTATTTATAATTAGATTGATTGTTATGAGGATAGTTGTCCTTATTCTCTACCTTATCTTCAAGTATTGTTTCCATGTAAGGATTGTTATATTTGGGCGTAGTGTTATTAACAGGAGCAGTTCTGGAAGGTATTTCTTTAATTAAATCTGTTAATTCAAATTTTACATCTAACAGATGTTTTAATACTAAATTTCCATTAACATTCTTGTTGTTTTGGTCAGATATTAAAGCTACTTGAGCTTGTAATTCAACCATCATTCTTTTTAAATCCGTTTGTTCAAGTTCTAATTTCACATTTTGGGCGTGTAAAGTGCTAATAGCATTTTTATTAATTCTATTAATTATATGCTCAGTATTAGCATGGAACATGTCTTCTAATCTGTTGATTTTATCCGCCAAATCATCATTAGAATACTTGGAATGTTCTTCTTCAAGTTCTTCTAATTTTTTGGGCACATTAGGAAGCTTTGGCTCACAATTTTTGGCGTAAAAATCAGATTCATTATGCGTAAAGACAGACTTAGGTGAGTTAAGAAATTTGGACAATTGATTTAAAATGAGAGAAGAGCTAGACATGTAATTCTCTACGGATTCAGGTGGAGGAGGAGCTTTATTTAAAAATTCTAAAACAGTTTTGTGGCGTGTTTTAGCATTTTTATCTAACAAAAGAATGTTGTTATGCGCAATTGTAAGGGAATTATCTATGACAGAAAAACCTAATCTAAGCTGTTGTAGAAGCTGGTTATGGCGCTGCTGATGTTGGCTAATTTCTTCCACTTCTGGGGATTGTTGTAATGACGGTTGTTCATAGAAAGACTGCTCATATTCTTTCCCTTGTTCTTGTTGGCTGTGTGGGGAAACAATACTCTCTTTTCCTCCCAAGGGTTCCATCCTTTCGTGTATTCCTCCACTTCTTTTTTGGAGATAAGTTTCTGTAGTTCTTTCTGACTCTTCTGGGCTAGTCCTAAAAGATTCAGCATCATCTCCTGGGTGGCCTTGGATTTCTGGGCTTCCACGAATTTCTGATGGTTGGCCACGTGTATTTTGACCAATTTGGCTATCTTGTCCTCCTTGGACGTGCTCACCACCTGAATTTCCAAGTCCTCTTCCTCCGTCTGGGGTTTCTGGATACTGGCCAAGGAGGTGGAAGGGGTTGGTTCTACGTCCACGTCCATGGCTTGAGGATTGGGGAGACTGGGGGTGGTCTTCTTGAAGGCCAAGTTCCGTGGCAACTTCTCTGCTCCTAAAATGTCTAGTGGGCGGGGGTAAGGGGCCGTGGAGATCAGGCTTGTGAGCCCTGGTAGACTTCCTGATAGGACTATTTTCACGGGACATATTAGTGAAAAAGGGCCACAAAAAATTTAATTAAGGTAAATAATAAACTTACTTGTTGGTGGAGCCGTAAGTGGGGTAATAGAATTGGCCACAGAGGTAGCTGGAGCCGTGGTAGATGAAGTAGAAGTGTTGGAAGTGCTTGGAGAGGTAGTGGAAGACACTAGATAAAATTCAGGCGTAAAAATAAGTATTTTTTGGTAATTTTAATAGTTTTATTTAGAGATAAAGAAGAATTAAACTGACTATTGTAAAAGTTTTGTTTATATTCTAGAGTTCTTTGAAAATCTGCACGCCTCTTGTTCTCTTGATTCCTCCTGTTGATGGAGTTGAGTTTGATGAGAAGTTCTGTGTCCTGTTGAGCACGTTGGTGAGAGTGAAAAAGAGCAAGTTGGAACTGTTCTGTAGGCGTAAGTTTTTCCCAATCAGAAGGTTGATAGTTAGCTATTTCCTCTTCTTTGCGCAATCTGAGGACTTTAAGATAATGTTTGATTAATTCAAAGTGGGCAATTTGGTCAAAAGGTGGATGAACAAATTCAGGCGTGGAAATGAGAGTTTTAGTGTATTGGTTCACTAAAAGAATGCGTAAAAAATAAAGTAGAAGGATAATTTTTAGTGGTTTTATTTTATAAATGATTTTTAGTGGTTTGGTAATTTTTTTTGCGTGAGTGAAAAGCAAAAGTAAGAAGAGTAAGTACCAGGAGTAAATTACCACGAGTGGATATTGGTAATTTCCCGGCCAGACCCCCAATTGTCAGCCTCTGTGATGCCAAGGGCTAGTACCTTTTAGCTACACAAGGTGATGAGAGTGCAAATGATGGGTAGAGTGGGGTATTTTCACGTAGAAAAGTAGTAAAGAAAGAAATAAAAAGAATATAATTCTTTTTTATAGAGGGGCCTGCTGGCGCAGGGGTGTTTGTAGGTGCCCTCTAAATCAGAGATCTGCTAAGCAGGGTGGTATCTGATTAAGCAAACAATTGGTTTCTGCGTAACAGAAGGTGGTACCAAAGTGCTTTTCCAATTAAGGAACCAGAATGGGGACAGAAGGATAAAAGAAGTACTCACTATTGCTTCTTTTAAGCCAAAAAGCCACGTAGGGGGGTGAAGTAGAGCTGCTGGGTAGATTGGATGGTTTCTGCGCAGGAGCTGGACACGTAGGATGGTTGATTTAATAAGAACACCAAGGATAAAACAGGCAAACAGGGCAGAGTAACTGAAATAAGGACAAGACACGGCGTAACTGATTGACTGTAATAATAATTGATGATCCTGAACAACATTTGGCGTGGAAAGAGGGCTCTATATATACTATTTTCACTCATAGTAGAGGACCTTTCTTGCCTGTGTGCGTGTAGTTGCTATATTTCAGCGCAATGTGGCCAATTTGGGAGATTGGCACTAACAAGGCTCATCCCAATGGCACTGCTGATCATTATTTCAGAGTCACAAGTGTTTATAATGACCTTAATAACCTATTTGGTCATTGTAACTAAGGTACATAGCAACACTGACGTGTATTTGTATCTGAAATGGGCCACAAATGACGCAAATGGGCCACAAATGGCTATGGCCAATCATCAAAGGCCACGCTGGCTATGTTACTCTTATGTATTCAAGGTTTTTATTAATGAAACCTTGTAAATAAACCACGTAGAATCTACTAGTACCCTAGTTACACCTGTACACGTGTGGTAACTAGGGGATTAGCTATTTCCACGCATTTGGCCAATTTCCAATTAGATTATATAATCCACGCGCGGGGTTGGAGGATTAAACCCCAATTGGGCCTAACTCCTAAACTATACACAACACCTCAATTATAAGTCCATAATTGGACATTTCACATATGGTATGTATATATAACAAGTACATACGTGTGTAATGTCATCTGTGACACATAAGTGTGGCCAATTCTTACGGGTAATTGGTTCAAGGTGAAGGAGTAGGAATTCAGGGGTACTTCCAGTGAGGGACCCTACATTAATTTGCATGAGGATTCAGAATATGACATAATATTCTAAGTTATCCTCAAGTTTTAGAAGTTATTAGTATTTGTTTTGTAAAAAGTAGTTGTTATTTTAATTTATTACTTATTTTTATAGTGCTAGGATTTTGCTAAGTTTATAGAATAAAAATAAGTAAACTAAGTTTTTTTTTTATATATTATTAGTCATATTAATGGGTCTTAATACTGTGGTAATAATGTCTCTATTTATGTTACTTTTGTCAGGTTGGCTCTGACATAGTAGCAAGCTGACAGGTACACTGGCTACCCTTACCCTAGCGAATGGACGCAGAGCTTCAGCGAGTGGATGATCAACCACCACGAGTTTTACTTGACGATCAAGGACGTCTATAAATTCGAGAAAATGGTGAGGTGGATACTTGAGCATAAAAGAAACGCCAACGAGATCCAAGCAGACGAGGGCTTCATGATAGCCCTCCACTACAACATCCAGATAAGGACCAACGCCTTCGCGCACTATATAACGCTGGCAGACGGCTCAACATCAATCGCCGACATCTCCATCATGGGAGAAAAGGTGCGAAACACCTGCTACGCAACGGCAAGACGTTTCAATGAACTGGAATTCAAAGACGAGAACCCCTATGCCGTAGGGTGAGCCCAAGAGGACTGGGACCCCACCACGGGCACCAAGCGACAGGCAAAGAAAACAACGGGGATGGCAAAAAGCACAACTCAATCTCAGCTCAAAGCCGGCCCCTCTAACGCCGCCAAAGCGGCGACAGCCAAACCACAACAACGATCCGGGTACAAAGGCTCAAACTTTGACCCAAATTACTCCCAACAATACCAAGAGAAATCACAGCAGGGAGGAAAGGGAGAGGAAAAGAGGGAGCAAAAGAAATAGTGGGTTAAAAGTCTCTCTCTTGTGCCAACCTACCTACTAGTTCATGCCTTTAAAGTAGATAAGTAATTAAAATAGATATATGAAATTTAAAATCCCCCAGTGCCCCTGAGAGTCAAGTGAGAAACAGTGAGAGTGAGAGTGAAGCGAGTTTAACCCAAAACCCCCAGCCGAGAGGCGGAGAGCGGACAAATCGGACCAGCAGGACAGGGAACTCAAACGAGGGAAGTGCAGAGGGCACACCTGAGCAAGGAGAACTGCCACGTATAGAATGAGACCAAGGAATCAACACAGAAGGCCAGAACCAATGCCCTCTAGAGCAGAGTGGGAGATGGCCCACGGGGGTAACCTGCGAGATGAATATCCTGAAATGGAAACAAGCCCTAGAGAGGAACAACTTGATCAAGGAATACAAAGACGTCATACACGGCTTCACACATGTTTTCAACCAGGGGATACCAAGCCATGGGGTCAGAGGTCTACCCTTCTACACGCCCGAAAAACACACATCAGCAATGGACGCAAAAGAGAAGATCAAGGAGGGTTTTGCAAAAGAGATAAAAGCCAAGCGAGTCTTTGGACCATTCAGCCACACAGAAGTCCAGACTTAATTCACGTTCTTCCCGACAAGCCCTTTAGGAGCGGTTGTGAACGGGGACGGGTCAACAAGACCAATACATGATCTCTCATATCCAAGAGGAAGGGAAGACAAACCATCAGTCAATTTGTTTGTAAACCCCAAGAACCTTTTGACGACCTGGGACAATTTCCACATTGTTGCAAGTTTCCTACACAGCAAACCAGAACCGGTGTATCTAGGCATATTTGACTGGGCCAAGGCCTACAGACAAATCCCAACAGTACCAAGTCAATGGCCATACCTCATGACCAAAGACTTTGATGGCGGCCTACTACTAGACACCCAAATTGCATTTGGCGGCGTAGCCGGCTGCGGATCCTTTGGAAGACCAGCCGACGCGTGGAAAAGAATAATACTAGCAGAATTTGACGTAGTTGCTGTTTTCCGCTGGGTGGACAACAATCTATTTATCAAGGAAATAAATGGGACAATACAGATGGAAGACATAGTAAGAAGATCTACAGAACTAGGAGTAGAGACTAACATTAAAGAGAAGAAAGTAGGTTTCCAAAAAGAACAAAAATACATAGAATTCATTTGGAACAGCGTAGCCAAAACTGTCCGACTCCCATGCAAGAAACTAGAAGACAGGAGACAACAGATTGACGACATCCTGGTCCTAAGTTCAAAATTCACTTTTAACCAGATTGAAATCTTGGCCGGCCATCTCAATCATGTATCGTACGTGCTGCCGCAACTCAGGTGCTATCTCAATAGCCTGTACCAAATGCGATGTAATTGACAGAATATAGAGGCAACCAGAACACTCCCGGACAACGCCAGAGAGGATATGGAACACTGGAGGATAACGCTACTGAGCTTCACGGAAACAAGATTGATACCAAACCCCAAGCCAACTGAAATTGGGTGGGTGGGAGATGTGTTGACCAGCTACAGAATCGGAATTCTGATTGGCTGAAGATGGGCCCAATTTCAGTTACAACACGACTGGGCGCGGGAAGAAGACCAAGAACCAAGGATAGCAAGGCTGGAAACAATAGCCGTGCGCCTTGGCCTTCTGATGCTGGAACAGCTAGGCATCAAGAAGGGGAAAACCTTCATAGTGTGGACCGACAACACTTGTCAGCCTCTGTGATGCCAAGGGCTAATACCTTTTAGCTACACAAGGTGATAAGCGTGCAAAATAAGGGTAAAGTGGGGTAATTTCACATAGAAAAGTAGTAAAGAAGAGATAAAAAAGAATGTAATTCTTTTTTATAGAGGGGCCTGCTGGCGCAGGGGTGTTTGTAGGTGCCCTCTAAATCAGAGATCTGCAAAGCAGGGTGGTATCTGATTAAGCAAACAATGGGTTTCTGCGTAACAGAAGGTGGTACCAAAGTGATTTTCCAATTAAGGAACCAGAATGGGGACAGAAGGATGAAAGAAGTACTCACTATTGCTTCTAGGAAGCCAAAAAGCCACGTAGGGGGGTGAAGTAGAGCTGCTGGGTAGATTGAAGGGTTTCTGCGCAGGAGCTGGACACAAAGGATGGTTGATTTAAAGAGAACACCACGGATAAAACAGGCAAAACAGGGCAGAGTAACTGAAATAAGGACAGGACACGGCGTAACTGATTGACTGTAATAATAATTGATGATGGGAAACAACTTTTGGCGTGGAAAGAGGGCTCTATATATACTAATTTCACTCATAGTGGAGGACCTTTCTGCCTGTGTGCGTGTAGTAACTGGTTTTCAGCGCAATGTGGCCAATTTGGGAGATTGGCACTAACAAGGCTCATCCCAATGACACTTCTGGTCATTAATTCTGCGTCACAAGTGCTTTCCAGGACTTTAATAAATTATTTAGTCATTGTAACTAAGATACATAGCAACACTGACGTGTGAATGTATCTGAAATGGGCCACAAATGACGCAAATGGGCCACAAATGGCTAAGGCCAATCATTAAAGGCCACACTGGCTATGTTACTCTTATGTATTCAAGGTTTTTATTAATAAAACCTTGTAAATAAACCACGTAGAATCTACTTTTACCCTAGTTACACTTGTACATATGTGGTAACTAGGGAATTAGCTATTTCCACGCATTTGGCCAATTTCCAATTGGATTATATAATCCACGCGCGGGGTTGGAGGTATAAACTCCAATTGGGCCTAACTCCCAAACTATACACAACACCTCAATTATAAGTCCATAATTGGACATTTCACATATGGTATGTATATATAACAAGTACATACGTGTGTAATGTCATCTGTGACACATAAGTGTGGCCAATTCTTACGGGTAATTGGTTCAAGGTGAAGGAGTAGGAATTCAGGGGTACTTCCAGTGAGGGACCCTACATTAATTTGCATGAGGATTCAGAATATGACATAATATTCTAAGTTATCCTCAAGGTTTAGAAGTTACTTAGTATTTTTGTAAAAAGTAGTGGTTTTTTTAATTTATTACTTATTTTTATGGTGCCAGGACTTTGCTAAGCTCATTGGATAAAAATAAGTAATCTGAGTTTTTTGTACATTATTAGTCATATACTGGGTCTTAATATTGTAGTAATAATGTCTCTATTTATGTTACTTTGTCAGGTTGGCTCTGTCATAGTAGCAAGCTGACATTCCCTCCCTTTAAAATGAGACTTTAGAAAACGAAATTTAGTCTATTGTCTGTAGTGAAAAAAAAAAAAATTCTCAATTTCTCTTGGAGGCTCTGTAATTTCCTAGAGGTATGGGACCATCTGGTATGTTATCTTCAGGAATCCATTCATCTTTGTCTGCTGATTGTCCTTTATACCTTACTAAGTAGAGTCTAATATCTTTTCCATTGATCCTTTCTTTCTTATCCTTTAATATCTTATGTACTTTAAAGTTAGAGGTGTCTAGAGGTTCAATTATAGGTACAGGTACAGATGTCACTACAGGGGTATCTGTGCCTCTACTAGTGTAAGGCTTGATTAAGCTAACTGGAAAAACAGTGTGTTTTCTGGAAAATTCACCTGTTAAAATTACTTCCACTGCATTTTTTCCATGTAATTGCTTAATGGTAAAAGGTCCAACAAAGGAAGGTTTAAGTTTCCTGTTCCCTCCCAAGTTATTAAAATTTACAGTGGACAATAAGACTTTGTCTCCAATTTGGAAGGATGGTTCTTTATGACTTTTATCCCATCTTAACTTATTATATTCAGCTGCATCTTGCACACATTTCTTAGCATGTTCATGTGTTATATCAAGCATTCTTTTGAAGTCTAAGGAAGTGGGATGTACATGTGGTAATTTGTTATTAATATGGTCTTTGGGCATTCTGGGTATCCATCCTCTTTCCAAAATATAAGGGATTTCTTTGGATGAAGAATGTTTACTACTGTTATAAGCTATTTCTAAAGCAGGGAGTAAGCTAAACCAATCATGAGTATAACCATCACTGTTCTTGAATTCTAAGCCAAAAGAACAGAATCTTCTGAGCATATCTTCCAGAGTTTGGATCATTCTTTCAGCTAATCCATCAGTTTGGGGATGGTAAGCAGTAGAAAAAGCTAATTTAGTGCCTAAAATATCATGTAAATTTCTCCAAAATTCAGAAGTAAATTTGGGGTCTCTATCACTAATGATTATTTTGGTTATTCCTACATCAGCCATAATTCTATTCCAAAATAGTAAAGCCACTTCCATAGCTGTATCATCTTTGTGGTTAGGAATAAATCTGGCCCTTTTTGAATATCTGTCTACAACCACTAGTACAGAGTTAAAGGAGTAAGACCCTCCAGGAGGTAAACCTGTAACAAAATCCATGTTTATTATTTCCCATCTTTTGGTAGGTTCTTGGATGGTTTGAAGTAGCCCATATCTTTTACCTGTTTGCTTATTTGATTTCTGGCAAGTTTCGCAGGATTTTATATAAGTAGCTACTTCATTAGGCCAATTATTCCGCCAAGCTGTGGTTCTAACTCTTTCAATAGTTCTTTCTTCTGAAAAATGTCCAGCACCAATATTGTCATGGCATTTTTTCATAAGGGCATCAATCTGAAGTTGATCACATAAGACTATTACACTGGAATGTCTTTCTTTGAAGTATAATATTCCATCTAATAGAGAGAACTTACCAGAAGAGTAAGGTTTGGATAACCAGGGAGGTAAACTAGCAATCAATTCATGGGAGCTGTTTTCATTGCTAAGTATGTCTATTAATTTGACAAATTCAGGATTAGACTGGTATCTATCTTTGATAATAGTATAGTAGGCTTCATCTAAATCACAAACATGTATTCCTAAAATGGGGAATATGTCTTCATCTTCAGGATCCCAGGCAGGGTTATCTGGAGTGTTTGGTAAAGCCCATCTGCTTAATCCATCAGCATTACTATGCTTTTTACCAGCTTTATGAACAATAGTCATATGTCCTCTGTATTGCTGGATAGCAATTTGCCATCTTAACATATTCCTATTAGGTGTCTGCATGTTCATAAGGGTTTTAACTGCTGTGCAATCAGTGACTACAACAATTCTACTACCTTCAAGATAATAATGTAACTTCTCTAGGGACCATACAAGGGCTAAACATTCCATTTGACTGGCTCCATACCTTTTCTCTGTTGGCTTAATTTGTCTTGAAATAAACAGGACTGTTTTTTCTACCATTTTATCTTCAATTAAGAATTCTTGGTGTAAGGCAGCGCCTAAGCCATCTAGACAAGCATCTATGTATAAGATAAAGGGTAAATTATAATCTGGTTGAGCTAGCACAGGAGCAGTAGTAAGGGCTAGCTTCAGTTGTTCATAATCTAGTACTCTAGGGTGAGTCATTTCATAAATGGTTTCTTTACTACATAACTCATACAATTATTTGGCTAAAATAGCAAATTTCTCAATATGTTTCCTATAATAACCACAAAATCCAAGGAAAGATTGCATTTCAGTGATATTCTGAGGCATAGGTTTGAGCATTACAGCTGCTACTTTATTTTGGTCAATAGCTAGGGACAGACCAGAAACAATGTGTCCTAAAGCTTTAAGTTCACCATATCCAAAATTGCACTTTTTAATAGACATTTTTAGACCAGCTTTAATGGAAGTTTCTAACACTATTTTTACCTTTTCTACATGTGTTTCCCAGTCATCTGAATAAATGATTATATCATCAATATATATCATCATCCAACACTGGCGGATAAAAGATCCAAAAATAGAGTCCATCATTCTTTGGAAATGAAAAGGTGCATTCTTAATTCCAAAGGGCATCCTGAGGTATTCAAAAACACCAAGATGGCAGATAATTCTCATGAATTGGCGGCTATTAAGTTCAATAGGTATCTGGTGAAACCCTTTAAGAACATCCATACAGGTTATGTACTTAGCTTTGGATAAATTATGCAGAGAATGGTCAATTCTTGGAATGGGATAATTATCTGCTTTAGTGTAATTATTTAAAGCTCTAAAATCTCCAACCATCCTAGACTTATCATTATGCCAGGCAATAATAACTGGGGTAGTAATTTCCACTTGCTCATTATGGCCCACTTTTCTAAGAACACGTAAATCTATAAGCTCTTTAATGTGTGCTTCTAAGGCTATTCTAGATTTAGGGCTAGAAGGGTAGGCTGCTTTTCTAAGAGCAGGTGGGTAAGGAGGTTCACAAGTTAATTCTAATTTAATATCATGTCCTGTGACATTGCCAATGGGTTCTTCAGTGGTGCAGAAGGCTTCTTTATTGTTGTAGCATACTTTAAGAACATCTAATATTTGGGTATTGGTTAGTATGTCACTTATAGCAGCTTGGGACATATATTCTTGATTAAAATCTTCTAATTCCTTGGGGTCAGGTTCCTGAGAAACAGGGGCACAAGTCTCAGAATGAATATTGCAAATTTGGTATTTCCTTTTCCAATCTCCTCCAATGGTAAAATATCTATCTTTGGACTGGAAAATGTCAATACCATACATGCAAAAGGTATCATTACCTAGTATAAGGTAGTCACAAATAGCATCTGAAAGTACTACAAATTCTACACTTAATCTGAGGGATCCCTTAGTGTGAGGGAATATTAAGGGCAAATTTATGACACCAATGAGTTTCATGGTGGAGTTACAACTGCTAAATGTAGCTTTGGGAACAGGTAATAAATGTTTGCGCCATTCAGGGTATATTTGTTGCAAAAATGTAGCACTGGCACAAGAACAAAAAGCTCCTATATCTAATAGTGTCTTAACTGCTAAGTCTCTGAAAATAACCTTAGTGTAACTGGTTTTTCCCAGAGTGTAACACCTTCCTTCCTCAGGTTTGTTAGTTAATAGCTTAGCATCAGATATATGACCAATATCCATATTGTCTTCCCATTTCTGGGGTAAGTTAGATTCACCGTGGATGGTATTAATGCTGAAGTCATTGCCAATATCAGCATTAATTACTAACACTGCATGACCACTAGATTCTGAGTCATCATCATCTTGACCATAATGTGTATTACAGGGTTCTTGTTGTATGATATCAAAGGTACCTTCAGAATCTGAATCAGGGATTGCCTGCACATTATTGATTTTTCTCCTAGGTTTGGTACAATCAGTACTTCCGTGGCCAGTTTCTCCACAATTCCAACAAGTAGGAGTCTTTTCTTTTCTAATAGGTTCAGCTGGCTTAGATTCTAACTTTTTGGGAGGATCTGTTCTAGGAGTGTAATCCTTTTTATCAGAAGGATTGTGCTTCTTATTGATCCCAGTCATTTCTACCACTTCTTCCATAACACCTATAAGAGTGGATAAGTCACAATCCATGTCATTGATTCTACATCTGACATTATGTTCTAGGCTGCCTTTAGTTTGATTAAGTATTAAATCATTTATTTGTTCCTGATCTAATTTAGGATAAATGCATTCAATTCTCTTTTTCTGGTTCGGGCACCATTGATGAGGATTATGTTTGACTGGGTCAAAATAGTCATTCTCAAAGGCTCTGCGCATTTTCTTTTCCCAGAGTCTAGTGCCAAACTGTTGTTTGATCGATTCTTTCCAAGCTGGCCAGGATTGTTGTCCCATGGTAGCTTGTTTACTAATAAACCAGTCAAAGGCTTCTCCTTCAAATAATCTGGGCAATCTTGTAAGGATAGCTTCATCAGGAGCTCTGTAGACTGTTAATATATGATCAATATATTTAATGAAGTTGATATGGTCATAATCTCCTTCTCCTGAGAATTTGGTCCATTCTTTAATTGGTGGCAACAATTTATTCAGAAGGGAAGGGTCTATGAAGTTGTTAGCATTGTTACTGTATACTTGGTTACGTGAGGAATGAGCATGACTCCCTTGGCTCCCATTATGGTGGTTATTATGACTAAGGGAATTATTAGGAGGGTAATTGTTATTAAGAGGCATGGGTGGACTGCTATTATATTTGGTATAGTTGGTTTGACTATTGTTGTTTTGTTGTTGATTAGTATGAGGATAGTTGTTATTATTTCCTCCATTAGTTTCAGGTATGGTTTCCATATAAGGGTTGTTATATTTGGGTGTGGAGTTATTAGTAGGAACAGCTCTGGTAGGAATTTCTTTAATTAAGTCTGCTAATTCAAATTTCACGTCTAACAGATGCTTTAATAATAGAGTTCCATTAACATTCTTGTTGTTTTGATCAGATATTAAGGCTACTCAAGCTTGTAGTTCAATCATCATTCTTTTCAAGTCCATTTGTTCAAGTTCTAATTTCACATTTTGGGCGTGTAAAAAGTTAATGACATTTTTATTAATTCTGTTAATTATATGTTCAGTATTAGCATGAAACATGTCTTCTAATCTGTTAATTTTATCCGCCAAATCATCATTAGAATACTTGGAATGTTCATCTTCAAGTTCTTCTAATTTTTTGGGCACATTAGGGATCTTTGGCTCAGAAGTTTTAGTGTGAAAATCAGATTCATTATGCGTAAAGACAGACTTAGGTGAGTTAAGAAATTTAGACAATTGATTTAAAATGAGAGAAGAGCTAGACATATAATTCTCTAAAGATTCAGGCGGAGGAGGAGCCTTATTTAAAAATTCTAAAACAGTTTTGTGGCGTGTTTTAGCATTTTTATCTAACAAAAGAATATTATTATGCGCAATTGTAAGAGAATTATCTAGGACAGAAAAACCTAATCTAAGCTGTTGTAAAAGCTGGTTATGGCGCTGCTGATGTTGGCCAATTTCTTCCACTTCTGAGGATTGTTGTAATGACGGTTGTTCATAGAAAGACTGCTCATATTCTTTCCCTTGTTCTTGTTGGCTGTGTGAGGAAACAATACTCTCTTTTCCTCCCAAGGGTTCCATCCCTTCGTGTACTCCTCCACTTCCTTTTTGGAGATAAACTTCTGCAGTTCTTTCTGACTCTTCTGGGCTAGTCCTAAAAGATTCAGCATCATCTCCTGGGTGGCCTTGGATTTCTGGGCTTCCACAAATTTCTGATGGTTGGCCACGTGTATCTTGACCAATCTGGCTATTTTGTCCTCCTTGGACATACCTATCACCTGGATTTCCAGGTCCTCTTCCTCCGTCTGGGGTTTCTGGGTACTGGCCAAGGAGGTGGAAGGGGTTGGTTCCACGTCCACGTCCATGGCTTGAGGATTGGGGTGACTGGGGGCTTTCTTCTTGAATGCCAAGTTCTGGGGCAACTTCTCTGGCTCTAGGTTGCCTAGTGGCCGGGGGTAAGGGGCCGTGGAGATCAGGCTTGTGAGCCCTGGTAGACTTCCTGACAGGACTATTTTCACGGGACATATTAGTGAAAAGGGCCACAAAATATTAAATAGGCGTAATTGATAAACTTACTGGTTGGTGGAGCCATAAGTGGAGTAATAGAATTGGCCACAGAGGTAGCTGGGGCTGTGGTAGAAGAGTTGGAAGAGCTGGGAGTAGTAGTGGAAGACACTAGAGGATATTCAGGCGTAAGAATAAGTATTTTCGGTGGTTTTTAATAATTTTTATTAAGGATAAAAAGGAATTAAACTGACTATTGTAAAACTGCTGTTTATATTCCAAAGTTCTTTGAAGATCTGCACGCCTCTTGTTCTCTTGATTTCTTCTGTTGATGGTGTTGAGTTTGATGAGAAGTTCAGTGTCCTTTTGAGCATGTTGGTGAGAGTGAAAAAGAGCTAGTTGAAACTGTTCAGTAGGCGTAAGTTTTTCCCAATCAGAAGGTTGATAGTTAGCTATTTCTTCTTCTTTGCGCAATCTGAGGACTTTGAGATAATGTTTGATTAATTCAAAGTGGGCAATTTGGTCAAAAGGAGGATGAATAAATTCAGGAGTGGAAATGAGGGATTTAGTGTATTGGTTCACTAAAAGAATGCGTAAAAAATAAAGCAGAAGGATAATTTTTAGTGGATTTATTTTATAAATGATTTTTAGTTGGTTTGGTAATTTTTTGCGTGAGTGAAAAGCAAAAGTAGAAAGAATAAGTACCAGGAGTCAATTACCACAAGTGAATATTGGTAATTTCCCAGCCAGACCCCCAATTGTCAGCCTCTGTGATGCCAAGGGCTAATACCTTTTAGCTACACAAGGTGATAAGAGTGCAAAATAAGGGTAAAGTGGGGTAATTTCACATAGAAAAGTAGTAAAGAAGAGATAAAAAGAATATAATTCTTTTTTATAGAGGGGCCTGCTGGCGCAGGGGTGTTTCTAGGTGCCCTCTAAATCAGAGATCTGCAAAGCAGGGTGGTATCTGATTAAGTAAACAATGGGTTTCTGCGTAACAGAAGGTGGTACCAAAGTGCTTTTCCAATTAAGGAACCAGAATGGGGACAGAAGGATGAAAGAAGTACTCACTATTGCTTCTTTCAAGCCAAAAAGCCACGTAGGGGGGTGAAGTAGAGCTGCTGGGTAGATTGAAGGGTTTCTGTGCAGGAGCTGGACACAAAGGATGGTTGATTTAAAGAGAACACCACGGATAAAACAGGCAAAACAGGGCAGAGTAACTGAAATAAGGACAGGACACGGCGTAACTGATTGACTGTAATAATAATTGATGATGGGGAACAACTTTTGACGTGGAAAGAGGGCTCTATATATACTAATTTCACTCATAGTGGAGGACCTTTCTGCCTGTGTGCGTGTAGTAACTGGTTTTCAGCGCAATGTGGCCAATTTGGGAGATTGGCACTAACAAGGCTCCACAAATGGCTAAGTCCAATCATTAAAGGCTACGCTGGCTATGTTACTCTTATGTATTCAAGGTTTTTATTAATAAAAACTTGTAAATAAACCACGTAGAATCTACTTTTACCCTAGTTACACTTGTACATATGTGGTAACTAGGGAATTAGCTATTTCCACGCATTTGGCCAATTTCCAATTGGATTATATAATCCACGCGCGGGGTTGGAGGTTTAAACCCCAATTGGGCCTAACTCCCAAACTATACACAACACCTCAATTATAAGTCCATAATTGGTCATTTCACATATAGTATGCATATATAACAACTGCATACGTGTGTACTGTCTGTGTGACATATGTTTGTGGCCAATTCTTACGGGTAATTGGTTCAAGGTGAAGGAGTAGGAATTTAGGGGTACTTCCAGTGAGGGACCCTACATTAATTTGCATGAGGATTCAGAATATGACATAATATTCTAAGTTATCCTCAAGGTTTAGAAGTTATTTAGTATTTTTGTAAAAAGTAGTGGTTTTTTTAATTTATTACTTATTTTTATGGTGCCAGGACTTTGCTAAGCTCATTGGATAAAAATAAGTAATCTGAGTTTTTTGTACATTATTAGTCATATACTGGGTCTTAATATTGTAGTCATAATGTCTCTATTTATGTTACTTTGTCAGGTTGGCTCTGTCATAGTAGCAAGCTGACAACACTACAACAGAAGGAGCAATAAGGAAAAGGAAGTCGGGAGACAGAGAGGTGAACAAAGAATGGAAGAAAATCCAACACTTACTCGTTAAGCTAGAGGCCGACCTAGTTGGAAAGAGGGTGATCTCAAAGGAAAATAAAGCGGATGCCCTTTCCAGAGGCGAGAGAGAGGGACACAGACTAAAAGATGTAGTAAAAATAAACCTGCCCGGAGACCTTAAGTCCCTCCTGAAACAGACCGGGTTTAGCCCAGTATAAAGCAATGAAACACCTAAGATCCTGCCAAGAGAATCTGTGAGACGTGAGACAGACAATAAGATGAGACAATAGGGGGACAATGAGCAAGCGATCCCCCAACAAGCTGAGCGGCTCCCAGATGCTAGAACTGAGCAAGATCCAAGCATTCCTACGCAACGGGTCCCAACCAAAGGAACCAACTGCAAAAGACCTCCACGTCCTGAGGGGATACAAACCCAACACGCTGGTCAGCTACAACTCCGCTGCCAAGAAGCTTGTCAATAGCATGAAAGAAAATGGGAAGGAAAACTTCAAACTACCCTTGACCAGCGAAGACATATACGACTTCTGTTTTTGGGCAGGACAAGAGGAGGGGAACGAAGGGGAACAAGACGTCTCAGCCAAAACCCTCGAGAAATACCTGTATGGCATAAAGGCATGGCACCTGTACCACATGGCTGAGTACCCAACGGGCTCCAAGGCTAGATTAAAGTCATGCTCCGCGCTTCAGCAAAAGAGGACGCCAAAGCTCCAACAAGACAAAAGAACAAAGCAATTAAGATAAGGCACCTAGTCTTTTTGGTCAAATCGCTCTGGAACGGGTCCTGCGAAGAAAGAGCTATCATGGATCTGACAGGCTGCGTGATGCCAAGGAGAACTCCTTCTAGCTACACGAGCTGCAAGGATGATAGATAAGGTTGGGAAATATATAAAAATAATATTTTAGATTGTTTTATATAATTTTGAGTCCTTTTGGGACGTAGAAACAAGGATATAAATAATAAAAATGGGACAAAATATGTCCCAGAGGGGCCTGTAAGTGGGTACAGGGGTTTTTATGGTGCCCTCTATCAGGACCTGTGTTAACAGGGTGGTTTTGACGAGTAACCTGATCTACTGGGGCCTAGTTCACAGGATTATGCCCAGGGAAATAGATAATAAGGAAGAGAAATGGCCAAAATTGCACTTACAAGCAATTCTTGGCAGAATTCCTTCCAAGGGTTAAGCAGCAGGACCAGAGGGGAGGTAATTGATGATTCTGGTGATGATGCTGACGGAGAAAAAGGGCTAATAAGATTCTGGAATGATTCACAAGATTGGTCTTCAGGATAAAGCTGAGGGACAATGCGTAGTGGTAATATTCCAAGGGTGATAAAAGCTGGGGAATCCTCTCTGGGGGGAACCAGAGGTGTTTAGATATTGATCACTGGCTCTGGGGACGAAATCAGAGACCCTGTTATTTGCAGGGAACAGATCTTTGGATCAACTGATCAACAGATTGGATCAGAAGTCAATCATCCTGGGTTAGATCAGTAGAAGATGCGCGTTAGCTGCGGATCTTTCATGATCTGTGGTTGTATTACTTGTTCTCAGGCTTAATGTATCATTTATTAACAATTATATTTTTGTCTATGAGACATGTTACATATGTGATATGTCTCATTTGTCATATGTAACAGGTTTATGGTAATTTATCTATTTTTCCTACAAGTTATCTTTGTTGTTTTGTATAAGTAATATAAGGAGCCATATTAAAGGGGTCACTTTGCTGAGGGACCCTAGTTTATTTTCTATTTAGAATCCATTTCTGGATTAATATTCAAGGTTTGGTCATTGGTTTGTCTTCTATCTATATTTTGTTATATCTTTTGTTACTTTTGTTACTATGTTGGCTTGTCTCTTACATAGTAGCAAGCTGACAGGATCTCTCCCTGGTAGCATTCTGGGGTTTAGCAAGACTGGGGGAGTTAACATATCTCTCCCAGATGGGCAACCCAACCAGGAAAGGTGAACTCAAGGTCCTGGACGTAGCAGTAAAGGACAACCACTCCAAAGCCACGGTGACGCTGCGGGACTCCAAGACAAGCCGGCCCGGAGAGCTTCAAACCCTCCGTCTCCTGGCCCAACACAATATCCTGTGCCCCGTGGAAGCTCTCCTCAGAAGATTGCGGGAGAGCAGGAGACCCAACAACACTCTATTTGGCTACTATGACACCGCAGGGCAGAGGAAGAACCTAACCAGATCCAAGGTCAGGAAGGTACTAGAAGCCGTATGGACCAGAGGCAACTACCAAGGCCTGTCAGGCCATTCCTTCAGGGTAGGGGGGGCCTCCCTGCTATTTGCGCTGGGAATCTCTGTTGCCGAGATCAAGAAGCTTGGCTGTTGGCAGTCCAAATGCTACTCTCTATACATTAGAGAATACTCCCCAGTCAAAATCTTAGAGACCAAATCCCTAATAGCCAAATTGAAAGATTGCTGGTCTAAGGGCCAATGAATTAAATCAACAATGCTTATCTATCAGGCTACCAATATTGGCATCATGGAGTGAGAGGACCTGCTCAGGCCGCAACCTGCGGTCCCGGAAGTGGTATGAGGCAGGACCTCCTCTCTTGAGGAGGGTCTTGGACCCGCCGGTGGGTTTGCCCCTCCCGTCCCGGTCCAAAACACCATCTTGCCAGACTCAGACCTCTGAGGCTTGGCGGCCCAACTTGCCACCTCTTCCTAGAGGCACACATTTGGCCAGATGACGTGGGCCGGGGGAGTTTGGCTCTCCCCCCCCCCCCCCCCCCCAACCCTCACTCCGGAAGGCTTGGGAATTTGCTTACCGAAGCAAACTCCGGGTCTTCCTAGAAGCTGTAAGAAGCTTTGACAAGAGTTAATCCACCTTGGGGAGAGGTACTACGCGGAGGTATGAGTAGACAGGGGGATCAACACAAGAGATGAGAGGTGGCGCGTGGTGAGGCGGGGAAGATCAAGGGGTAGAATGTTGGGGTGGTATTATGGGGGGGTTTAAGGGAGAATCAGACAACAATGAGGATCTACAAGACCGGAATTCAGGGGATGATGTAGTTGACAGTTTGGCAGAGTGATTGCAACCTCAATATTGTGGGATTTGTAATGTAAAGAATCACAAGATATCTCAGGCTGATTGAGACAGGGATCAGAAACAGGTATGGGGTGCAGGGTGCCTTGTTTGAACAAAGAAGGCAGAGAATAGATTGTCAGGTAAGCTATAGGAATGGAAACAAAACAAATCCCATGAGGGAAAAAGAAAAAGGTGGAAGTAAACGCTCCTCTTTATAGACAAGAGGAAAAGAGTGAGTACCACCAAGAAACTAATAATTTAGAGAACATCTTGAAGATCCGTGAGACAACATGGCTATGCGTAGACAATGGAAGATAATCAAAACAAAGATCTGTGTAGGCGTAACAATCATGAATATGAAGAAGAAAAGAAAATACAACGGTTGCTAAACAAAAGAGAAATTCTAAAAGATCGTAATCAAGTCGTTGATCAGGATGAAAGTGGGTCGGGCCAACCCGCAACCGACCCGTGACCCGGCTCTAAATGGGTCGGGTTCGGGCAGAAATTCCAGAATATCTTGCAATTCTGACCCGACCCGACCCAACCCGCGCATATTCCGGGTCGGGTTTGGGCAGCCATATTGCATTGGGTTGACCCGATAAGCAGACGAAATATCATTATTAGGTAATTTCATACCCTTATGAGGGTATGAAGTCCGGGTCGACCCGGTAATAACCCGACCCGACCCAACCCAGACCCGGTTTCCGGCTAAATGGGTCCGGGTCCGGTCAGGGAAATGGAGAATTTGACCCGACCCGACCCAACCCGCTCTACTGATGGGTCGGGTCTGGGCACTGTTTTTTGACCCGAACCCGACCCGGTTTCATCCTGAGTCGTTGATCGGTCTCTTGAATTTTCAGAAATAATTCTTTTTTTTTCTTTTGCTGTTTTCGCCTTGTCGTGACACTTAGGGGAACAACGCTTACAACTGGTTCGCTATTTATAGAGAGAAAACAATGCGTCGCGTGGAGAATCTTCGCGCGCGTGAGGTGAGGCTTCAGGGAATTACATTTGAAATATAAACGAAAAACAATAATTTTGTAAAATAACTGAAAATTATGAGAACAAAGTTTTTTCTTGAGGTTCCCGTTTTTCCCGGATGTTGACATCGCCCGGTTGCTCTCACAGGTAGACGTAGTGGCATGAGGCTGCGCCCCGCAGGCCAGCCCTCCCTCTGCCGTGGGCCCTCCATGGACTCCGGCCTCCTCTCCGCTATGCCACCGCGGAAACCTAACATTTCTGTCACTGAGATAGGTCTTGAAAGGAAGGAACGATGGAGAGTGCGAGCCAGCAACTAATCGACCCACTTCACCAGCACCCACCAGCATTCTGTCTCCCCCTGGACCCCGTGCTCTCATCCCTCAGCCAGCCACATCAGCAGCCACCCACTACCACTACCAACACTACTACTACTACTACTACTACTACTGCTACTACTACTACCGCAACAGCAGTAGCAGCCACTCCCGCACACCCCAAGCGACCCCGTCTGCCCAAGTCCAAGCTCGTTCAATGTGCCCAGCTCGACCAGGCTGCCCAGCAGGCCCTCGACGGTGTCTGGGAGTCGCTTCAGGTCGCCAACCAGTCTAACCACCAGCTCAAGATCTCGCGCAACCTCGATCGCCAGTTCGGTGAACTGCATGGTCAGCATCCACTTCCATAACATGAGAAACCCACAGCTGCTGACTGTCCGCTCAACCATACAGCCTCCGCTGCCCCCTTCAAGCAGGACGCACTCGCACTCATTTGGCCCCAATGCATCAACAACAAGGCGCTCAAAGCGAGCTTCAACTCGCGCCGCTCACCCGCCTACTTCGCCATTCGCAGGGCCAACATAGCGTTCGTGGCCGAGTATGTGCTGTATGCCATGCCGGGAGAGGAGGCGTACGGGAAGAACGACATCGTGTTTGCCTGCGAGGGCTTCCTCCCCCTCGTCCTCGACCCCGAACTCGTCCTCGAACCCCAGAGCTGGAAACTATTCAATGAACTCAAAGTCCAGGTTGAGTCTTTCCCTCCTATACCCTTATTACTAGCCAATCTCATACTCACCATCACCATCACCATCACCCCCTTCAGATCTATATTCAAAGACTCGACCAGAGCGGCCAGGAAGAGGCTGACTCCCGCGTCCTCCCTAACCTCTTTGTCGAAAGCTTGTCGAGTTATTCAGGCCTCGATGTCCCTCCCCACTCGGAAGTCGAGTTCGACAAGCTAGCCACAGAGACAAAACAAGAGGCAAGTCCCCCCCCTCATCATCAACTCTCTTATCCTGAATCATGCAGCTCATTTTATCAATTTACTGTAGCTCGTGGCTGCCCAGGCCAATTTGGAGCTACTGCAGACCAACCATCCGTACAACAAGTTTGCCATATGGGCGCTCGAGTTCTTGCATCGATGTGCCAGCCGACTGGATCAGGAAGCGCAGCAGTATGAGCAACTGCTTCTGTCGGCCCCGTCCTCAAGTCGCGAGCCTAAAGCGTCATCATCATCATCATCACGTCTGAAACGACCGCGGCAGACGGAGACCAATGGGCCCCCACCACCACCACCCTCCCCCCTCCTCGCGCCCCCTGCCCTTCTTCCCTCCACTGGTCCGACTCCCCACTCGCCACAGCCGCAATCATTCGCTAATCCGCCAGTGGATATCAACGTCGCTCCCAACTCCACCTCGGATGAAGAGTACACGCTGGAGGGCGAACCAGGGTCCAAAGGGTACGCCAATCTATTTCTCTTGCACTTTTTCTCTGTGTGTACTCACTCTTCCCTCTCTCTCACACATCTTTATAATACAGGTATAATCCATACCGGCTGGGGAGGGGCAAAGGGCCCACGTCGGCGCCCCGTAGGAGGTGGACGCAGGAGGAGTACGACCTCCTGTTGGAAGAGGTGCGGCTGCATTCTAATAAGTACGACTGCATGGCCCAGATCATGAAGCGCCACGGCCGCGGCGGCGAGATCTCGGAGACGCTCAAGGACCAGAATAATGTCAGCTTGAAGGACAAGGCGCGCAACGTGAGTCTCGGCCTTCCTTTCTTTTTTGGTAGCTTGGGTGATGATGTTGATGATGGGTAATTTTTTCTTTGGGGGGGGGGGGGCGGGGTCTCAGTTAACAATGGAGTGGCAGCGCCATGGGTACCCCCAAGATAAACCGTGGCTGCGCGAGGCCTTTGCTAGGTTCTCCGTCAAGAACATGAAGCGGTACAGGCAACGTGCGGGCGGCGGGGGGACGTCGGAGGCGGGAATGGAAGATGGCGACTCAGAGGAGGAGCAGTCTCAAGGGCGGGAGCCCGGCCCGAGCGTCGGGATGGAGGGCAGTGGTGGACAGACGGCGGGCGGGGCGCGGCGGGCGAAGAAGAAGACGCGGACGGCGCCGCCTTCTTCGTCGCAGCCCGGGTTCCACAGCAACGCCCCGTTATTCGACTCGCTCCCTGCGCCCGATATCGGCGTCGTGCCCGTCATCGCCTTCCCCGTCATCGACGGCTTCGAGAACGCCCATTTTGACCTCGCTGACCATCTCCCCGACGACCATCATTCTGCCCCGGAGCTCCATCTCGACCCCCTCCCCCCGCTGCCCTCCCTTGATACCGACCACCATCCGCTCTTCGCCCGCCACACCCCCCACCACCATCATCTTCTGCCCGACTCTCTTTGCACTGAACAGCACCAGCAGACCCCGCTCGAGCTCCAGGAGCAACAACACCGGTCCGACAATACCCTCTGCTCCCGGCCCCCGCGTCCTGACCCCGCACAACCGCATCTGCCAACCGCTACACCTGCATCCGGAAGCCTTCCCCAACACTCCCCGTCGCTCCCGTCGTCGTCGTCCCCGCTGGCCCCACAGATCCACCCACTTCTTGCGCTCCCTTCTTCTCCCGGCCCGTCTTCGTCTTCTGCTGCTGCTGCTCCTGGACCCGCTTCTGCTTCCTCTGCAGCCCCTGCACCCGCTGCTGCCTCCGCGACAGTGACTGCTGCAACAGTCGCTGCGACTGCTGCGGAACCGGTGACTGGGGCCGCTACTGCTACGGGATCGGCCGCCGCCGCGATGTCGGCTACCCATGAAGACCTCGACCACGACGCCCTCCGTGCTTTCCTCGACGCGTTCAAGGCCGCGGCCGCCGCGTCGAGCCCAGCATGTCCGCCTCCACCTCACTCTTCTTCCTCGACTGCCGCTGCTGCTGCGCCCGTTACCGGTCCTGGCCCCGCTCGTCCTTCTTTCCCGCCGTCGCCGCCGCCGTCGACAAGGACGACAACGACGACGATGGAGTCTGCAGACGCGACCCTCGCGCCCCTGCCGCTCGTCGTTGATCCTAGTCTCCTGTAGCCCCCCTTGTTTTTCTTGTCCCCCTCCTTGCGCAGCATGTCTTTTCATCTTTTCCATCTCCTTTGTTCTTCTTCAGAGAGAGATGAGGAGCGGGGGTTCTTGGGGAATCAAGATTCACCTGTGTTTGTGTGTGTGTGCGGCTCAAGTTGGTCTTGCGCAGTTGATAATGGTGCATCATTGAGCTGGAAGTATGATTGTTTGATGGGATGTAGATATCTCTTTTGTCTGTGCAATGTGTGGGCAGAATCGCAACCACTTCAGGGTGTGAAAGAGTTGGACTCACCTGATCCTGACCTCTCACACCTGACATTGGGTTGTTGGCTGGGTCCCTCCTGGCCACCTTTTCATGAGCAGAAATCACCTGATACTAACCTGACCTGGGAAACCAAACCTTACATGTGTCCCCAAAATGGGCTGGGGCTGGTGCAGCATACAATCTTGCATTTTGACCCATCCCAGCCTCAATAAAAATTGGGTGGGTTTGGGTATACTTTTTTGGGCCTAAACCTGGCCTGTTTATGTCTTGAGGCAAGGAACATGATTAAGGCAGCAATTATAAACATGTATTTGAATAATATTCCAACTCATTTTTGAAACTACTTGCAGATGTATCAAGCCAAATGAAGCTACATTTTAAATTACAAAAATCATCCAAACACAACACAAAATCACAGTCACTTATAAACGCCGGTCCACATTTTGGGTCAACCCTGTGTTGATCACCTGCCCAAGCCAACTTGCTCACTGAACTCCAAGGTGAGCAGGCACAAACCAGCTCACCAAGACAACTTGGTGAGCAGGCAACAAACCGGCTCACCAAGACAACTCAGTGAGCAGGCAACACACTGGCTCACCACAACTTGGTGAGCAGGCAACCTGCTTGCCAAGACAAATTGGTGAGCAGATATGAACCTCTTCACCGAGGCAAGAGACCTGCTCACTGAGTCAACTCAGAAGAAGCCTGTCTTGCCTGCTCACCGAGACACCTCAGTGAGCAAGTAACAAACCTGCTCACCAAGACAACTCGGTGAGCAGGTACCAAACCTGCTCACTAAGGCTGTCTTGGTGAGCAGATAAAAAACCTGCTCACCAAGGCTGTCTTGGTGAGCAGATACAAAACCTGTTCACCAAGGCTGTCTTGGTGATCAGGCGTGTACCTGATCATTGAGACAGCCTTGGTGAGCAGATACAAGCCTGCTCACCAAGACAGCCTTGGTGAGCAGGTACAAGCCTGCTCACCAAGACAGCCTTGGTGAGTAGGTACAAGCCTGCTCACCAAGACAGCCTTGGTGAGCAGGTACAAGCCTGCTCACTGTCAGGCTACGTGATGCCAAGGACTTAACCTTCTAGCTACACGGCCGGCAAAAATAATAAACAAGGTTATAAAAATATAAAATAATATATTTTATGGGTTTGGATAATTTTAGAGTCCTTTTGGGACGGGGGAATAATGATAAAATGGGGTTTTGGCGGAATATGCTAATATTCCAGAGGGGCCTGCAAGCAGGGGTTTTTATGGTGCCCTCTAATTATCAGGACCTGTAAACAGGGGGGTTTTGACTTGTAACCTGATCTTCTGGGGCCTGCAAGCAGGGGTTTTTATGGTGCCCAGGATATAAAGGATAAGGAGGAATTAGTAACAAGAAAGGTAATCACTATTTCTTGTTACAGAATTCCTCCAAGGATGAGCAACAGGACCAAAAGGGGTGATTGTTGATGATTATGGTGATGATGCTGACGGAGAGAGAGAGCTAATAAGGTTCTGGAATAGGCCACAAGATTGGACACAGGATAATACTGTTGGACAATGCGTAGTAGGAATATTCCAAGGGTAATAAAAAGCTGGGGAATCCTCTCTGGGGGGAACCAGAGGTGTTTAGATATTGATCAATGGCTCTGGGGACAAAATCAGAGATCCTGTTATTTTCAGGGAACAGATCTTTGGATCAACTGATTGACAGATTGGATCAGAAGTTGATCTTCCTGGGTTAGATCAGTAGAAGATGCGTGTGAGCTGCGGATCTTTCCTGATCTGTGGTTGTATTTACTTGTTCTCAGGCTTAATTTATCATTTATTGACAAGTATATTTTTGTCTATGGAACCTGTTACATATGTGTCTTTCCTGATCTGTGGTTGTATTTACTTGTTCTCAGGCTTAATGTATCATTTATTGACAAGTATATTTTTGTCTATGAGACCTGTTACATATGTGATATATCTCATTTATCATATGTAACAGGTTTATGGTCATTTATCTATTTTTCCTACAAGTTACTTTGTTGTACTGTATAAGTAATACAAGGAGTCATATTTAAGGGGTCACTTTGCTGAGGGACCCTAGGTTATTTTCTATGTAGAATCCACTTCTGGAGAAATATCCAATTTTTGTTCATTGGGTTGTATTATATCTATATTTTGTTATATATTTTGTTACTTTTGTTACTATGTTGGCTTGTCTCTTACATAGTAGCAAGCTGACACTCACCAAGACAGCTGTCAGCCTTAGAGACAACACTGTTTTCCAAAAGGCTTCAACAGTGTGTTACTCATATTCCATGATATTCTAGCTTCAATTTAATATATTACATGTGTCATAGTTGTGTTGTGTTATTTCGCAGAAATGAGGAATACTGATTTAAGATTAAATCACTTCTAAGTTAATTTCCCTTGTGAATATAATCCATTTAATCTTCAAGGTTTTGCACATTGCATATATTCAATTTGTGTCAAGATTCAACTCAGGGTCTTAGCAACAACGTTGAATGTAAGTTGGCTCGCAACCATATCGGTTGAACCCTGATGATACCAGCCAAGGCTGACGCAACCCTTTACCTGCTCTACCACCAAACAGGTGATGTATTTATTGCAGAAGCGATTAACCAAACCGGTTCAAGCCTATCTACCACCTTGCCCTGAGTGCCTTGGCCCTGGTGATGCAGCACGGCACAACGACAGTAAGCATACCCCTTTATGATTCCCATAAAGAGAGGATGCTCACCGTTCTTTTCTTTTTCTTCCTCACGCGCAATCATCACTCAGCTCACGTAACAGCTTCAGCCTTCTTTACCTCCCACGTCAACTTACACTTCTTTTTTCCCATAATCTTCAACCATCCACTCAGCTTAGTTGACGCCCTTGTCCCGACTCAGCAGTTATTCTCCCCTCTTCTTCCGTTCTCTAGAAACGCGACATCTTGTTCATAAATCCTATCTCTCGTTGATCTTCACGAATCTCTCTTCTCCTTATACCTCTCTATCTCATTACTTTCTACCTCATACTTCTTCTTCTGTTACTTGAGCCTTTGTGCTCCCTGGTTTGCCTTGTGCTCTCTGCTTTAAGGTTTGCTACTCTCTTGTCTTATACATGAGTCCTAATGTAAATGAATCTTTCAGATCTTTGAATTCCTTTAATTTGATCTTCTGAGTTCATCACCACATGACTGATGGATGAACAAACTCCAATCATTCAACCAGAACCATATTCTTCAGAGCCTTAGAGCAGAGTTTTTCATCACTACTCAACAACATCCAGGTCCTCCCATTTCCTCACTTCTTAGTGGTCAGTTTGGGTCACCTTTTGTTGACAGTTCATCACTACTCTCTTCCATTGCTCTCCAAAATATTCTTCTGATCAGTTTGATCATACTTCTTTACCTCTCCATCATCCTTTCTTAGAGGCACTTCTTTTCAGAAGTTATCATCAATCTTACTGCTTTTCTGTGGGCTTTTAAGCTATTAAACCCACATAGGTTTTCCTTTAAAAAGCCTTGGCTAGTTTCTTTTAGCCTAAGAAATAGTACAGCTGAAGAGCTGCTTCACCCTCTTGTTACTTAACAGAGGAGGCGTAGAGCATACTCCGCTACTTCTCTCCTTTCTTGGATTGAGCACTTTTCCTCCCCTTTCTGGGTCAGAGAAGCAAGGTTTAACCTTGATTATCAACCTTATCTTCATCTTCCGCTTCAAAACTTGAATATACTTTCATTAAAGTCCTCATCTTACCTAGTCTTGTCATTCCTTCCCTGAAATACATTGATTTTTCCCCCATACCTTGTGTCCTGTTGCCACCATAGAAGCCCAGGCTCACAACAGCCTTGGTGAGCAGGTACAAGCCTGCTCAACAAGACAACTTGGTGAGCAGGTACAAGCCTGCTCATCAAGACAACTTGGTGAGCAGGTTTCTTGCCTGCCCACCAAGACAACTTGGTGAGCAGGTTTCTTGCCTGCCCACCAAGACAGCTTGGTGAGCAGGTTTCTTGCCTGCTCACCGAGAAAAATTGGTGAGAGGTTTCTTGCCTGCTTGGTGAGCATGTACCAAACCTGCTCACCAAGGATTTCTCCATGAGTAGATACAACCCTGCTCAGCAAGACAGCCTTGGTGAGCAGGATGATACCTGTTCACCAAGGCTGTCTTGGTGAGAAGGCTGATACCTGTTCACCAAGGCTGTTTTGGTGAGCAGGCGTGTACCTGCTCATTGAGGCTGTCTCAGAGAGCAGGTTTATTACCCGCTCACCAAGGCTGTCTTAGTGAGCAGGCTTGTACCTGCTCACCAAGGCTGTCTTGGTGAGCAGATTTGTTACATGCTCACCGAGTTGACTTGGTGACCAGGTTTATTACCTACTCTCCAAGTTGCCTTGGTGAGCAGGGCCGGGGTATGAATATAACCCGCTCAGGAAGGTGAGCAGCTTGTATATATTTGTGTATTTTGTGTGTGCTTGGAGGCCCAATTGTGTCCGGTTTGTAATTGCTTTTGATTTTTTTCATTTATTTCAAACCAACCCATAGGGGTGGTTTGAGATTTTTGAAATTTTAAAAGCGCCTTCAAAAGAATAAAAAGGGGAATGTGGAACAAGCTTCAAAAACAATCTCAAAAGTGGTTCAAATACCGTTTATAATTGCTGCCTAAGGGCATCACATCAACATGAATATGTAAGGAGAAGGCATACACCAACTGAGATCAAGATGCTGGTGGAAGGAATGTTATTTTGGCCTGCTTGCATAATAGCTGGGGGTTGTTGATTTAATTAGGCTGAAATGCCACCTCCAGGGATTTATTGTTCAAACAATCACTCAACCATTTATACACATCATTACACCACATAAATCATATGATAAAAAAAAAGGCAAAAAGAGCATTAAAACCATCTGTAACATCAAGATTCAAATAAAATCACCATGCAGCATGCAATAATGTAAAATGAATTATTTTGACAAGGTCCTGGTTGTTACTCTTTAATGTCCATAGTTGAAAAAAATGAAATAACAAATTCTCTATTTTTAATTGAAACAATATTCTAAGCTTATATTAATATCTTTCTAAACATATTCTTTGACTCAAGGAAAGCAAGATGAAGTGGTCAGGTGAGGATCAAGTGATGTACTTTGCACGGTTGTGTTTGAAGGCTTTTCCATGATAAGGTCAATTCAGTAATTTTGCACGTACCTGATCTAAGTGTGGTGATCTACATTTCACAGCTTTCAAACATGACCATAATTATGTTCTGGAGTGTAAGGGAGGCTGCACCACACATTTCATCTCAGTCTGACAACTTAGCAACTATACCTTGTGCAATCCATTCTTTTCCAATGAAATATGTAACTTCCTAAGCTCTCACCAAAAAGAGTAGCCAACAAAATTCAGGCCTAGCATGAATTTCATTGTCACCCATGACAACATCAAGTACTTCATTCAGGAAAGCCATTAAATAGTATCTAAGAAATGACAAAGATCCCCTTTCCTGTTGTGGAATGACTCTTGGGAGAATAGAGCTTGAGAGAGAATGAGTTCTTGAAAGGCTGCATCTCTTTAATAGCTGGGAGAGTTGAAGTTGACAAGAGTGAGAGTATGGAATCTTAAAGAATAGTGTTCCTGTTGAGGATGTTCAAGATATTTTGTTAATGGTTCTTATTTATATGTCCAATCAGGATTTATTCAAACTGATGGTATGACTTCTCCAAAATGTATTCAAACTGGGGCAGTTAATATTATTTATTATTGATTTCTCTACAATTTATTCAGGAATAGAGCTTTACTATGAAACTAGATGTATTCAAGTGATGAATATAGGACCAGGAATGTATACTTACAAGCTGATGAGGAAAGGAATGAGGAGGGAGGAAACAGGCTCTTTATATATTGATTGGGGGAAAATAGATGGGTGGCCAAAATGTGGTTGAAGAAATGAGAAGAAGAGAAGATAAATCAACTGGAATGGAATAAAATGGAACAAAGGAATTCAGTAGAGGTTGAGTACAATTGGGCTGATTTGTGTTTGATAGAATGAAATGACATCATATACAATAATGGAAGAGTAGAAGATACATTAAAAAAGGCTGAGTTGTGGTTGATAGAAGGAAATGAAATAAAAGAAAATCCTGTAGCAGGGAAAAAGTCTTAAATGGAGAGAAAGTATTAAAAGGGAGGCTTGCAGAACTTGAGGTTGACTTGTGGTTGAGTTGTTGTGTGTGGCAAGTGTGCTATTGTGTTGTGAATGGCCAATCCTGGATTGGGGGCCTGATTTCTTGTTGTATTCCTGTAACCCCCTTGAGTCTTGGCCACCTGTACTCCTGCCCACATAATTACCCCTTAATTTTTTTTTATTCAGGGTTGGCTTACCACACCATCAAGGTTTATTTCTCCAGAAGGCTTACTATGATGGTTTATTTCTCCAGGAGGCTTACTTTGATGTCACCTAAATTTGCCATATAATTCATGTACTGTAGCCCTCCATTCAAGACAAACTCTTGTACATATGTTGTTGTAGCCAGAGAACAATTTCCTCCTTGTAATAGGACCCCTCACAATTGATTGATGCAAGAAGATCCTAGTGAAGAAATGATACAATGACAGTATCCAAAGCGGTACATAGTCTAATGTAACAAGAGGAAATGGTTTAGGCAAATGGTTCATGTTGTCTTGGGACGTTTTTGTAGTTTCTAGTCACCATGCAATGGGAGGAATGAGCAGGTTTGCATCAGAAGCAAGCCCAAAGTGGCAAGTAGGCATAGGAAAAATATTTTTAAGGTCATCTCTTTTGCTCTTATGTTAAGGTTGTCTCTGAGAGATGAAGGCGTGTTGTGTCTCACTGTTTGGGGTCTATAACATAGATTGCAGGATGAGGGAAGCATCTGGCTCCTTCTCCTTTCCCCTCTTGGGTGTGTGAGCTGTGACATTCTCATGACACCACAACTAGATCATAACACTATCCCCCCTTTTACTCCCGTCCTTCCTCTTCTTCTTTCCCCCTCCCCTGGGCTGCAATAAAAAACCCATTGTGGGAAAAAGAATTGCCTTCTCACTTCCTTTGCCTTCTTCTACGGTGATGGTTTGCTGCTTGAGGGAATTGTCTGTCAACGTTGTCTTTGATTTCTCGGCAGTTTTCTAAGTGTGCTTCCGGTTCCCACAAGTTCTCCTTAGGCCCAAACCCCTTCCAACTAACTAAATACTGTACTCCTTTTCCCCTCCTCCTCTTGTCTAATACCTCCTCCACCTCCCATTCCTCTTCTCCGTTGACCTGTATTGGGCTGGGCGCATTGATCTTGCGGTGTTCTATATTGTCCGGGTGGTGTTTGCGTAATCTAGATACATGAAATTTGGGATAGATCCCCTGCATAGAGGCAGGCAATGTCAGCTTATCTGTTGACAGTGAGATAACTTTGGATATGTGGAAAGGGCCTAGCCACCAATGGCCCAGTTTAGGACCAGGCCTTGTCGTTGAGATTTCCCTGCTGTCCAGCCAAACCCTGTCCCCTACTTCCCATGCAGGGGTCACACGTGTCAATCAAACTGCTGCTTCATCAGCTATTGTGCCTCTGCCATGCATTCCTTGATCTTTTCCTGTACCACAGAAAGCCAGTTGAGGTGTTCTTAGACTGATGGTATGCACTGTTTGCTGGACAGGACACCACCGTAGGTGGGGTTAAACCCGTAGTTGGCCTTAAATGGCAATACCCCAATGGCCAAGTGGTTGTTGTTGTTGTAATCAAACTCAGCTGTTGGGATAAAATTGGCCGAGTTGTCCTGGAGCTATGACACAAAGTGGCGGAGGTACTGTTTGACTGCCTTCTTGGCAATTTCGGACTGGCTGTTGGTTTGCGGGTGGTAAGCGGTTGACGGTTGCAGTCTGATCCCCAGTCGCGTGCTCAGTTCCTTGGTGAACTGAGATATGAAGATACTGCCCCGGTCGGAGACAATTGACTTTGGGGTTGCGTGCAGTTGCCACACATTCCACAGCATTAATTGCCCAAGATCTTCTGCTGTCATGTTCTTGGCATATGAAATGAAATGGGCCATTTTGGTCAGCCAATCAATCACGGTCAGAATGCTATCAAAACCTGGTGACTTAGGCAGGTCCATTATCATCGTGTAACTGATATTGGTCCATGGGCCGGCCGGTATTGGGAGAGGTTCAAGAGTTCCAAATGGTTGTTGGGTGCGGGCCTTCACCCGCTGGAAGGAGTCGCAGCCGTCCACGTAACGGTTCACGCACTTCTTCATTGAAGGCCATGTAAAGCTCCGCTGGACTAGTGCTAGAGTCCTTGCCGGCAAGGCAGGCATTGTGGCCACTGCGGACAATGGCAGTTTTGATCTCCATGTCATCGGGTACTTTGATCCGGCTGTTTGTGTACACTACGGTGTCTTCCACCTTGAATGACTTGGTGGTGGTTGGCTGTTCCACGCTGTCCAGCATCTGACTGATCCTCTTGTCAGAAGCCCCTTTCTTCCTGACCAAATCAATAAGCTCAACATCTGTGGAGGCCGTGTTGGGTGGGGTGTCTGGGTGGGTGGTCCGCTCTTATGTTTTTGGCTCCCCCACTCCTAGGACATCAACCTGGAACCAATGCTTGGCATCCTTGAGGTCCACCTTCTTGTCCTCAAACCAGCTTTCAAAGAATGCCACCTTGGCAAACGTCTCTTCCGAGATGTTGTCTGGTCTCAACAGGCTCCCAAACATCAGATTGTCCTCTGTCTCTGGGGCTAAGTTGGGTTGGTGTGATAATGTGTCCAGCCGCAACAAATGGTGCCCTGGGCAAAAGACAATCTCAAAGTCAAAACATCCTAACGTCTCCGCCCAACAAGCCTGCCTTTGGGTGAGCTTCTTGGTCTGCATAAAGCTTTCCAGGTACTGGTGGTTGGTATACACAATGGCTTTCAGGCGGTGCGTGTTCCCTTCAAGGTAGTGGCGCCATTCCTTGATTGCCGCCACAATGGCCAACAGCTCTTTGTTGAAAATCCTGTAGTTCTTCTTGGACTGGATCAGGAATTGCAACAAGTACGCCACAGGGTGGAGTAGGCCGTCTTTGCTGCATTCCTGCAAAAAGACCGCCCCAAGGGCAAAGTCAGAGCGGTTGCATTCTAATAGGAATGGCAGATACAGATCAGCAATCTTCAGGATTGGTGCAGTAGTGAAAGCCCTCTTGAGGTCTTCAAACGCCTTCTCACATCTTTTGTCCCATAAGTAGGGTGTGTTTGCACGTGTCAGATCATGAAGCGGTTGAGAGACCTTGGAGAACCAATGAAACGGCGGTAGAAGTTGGAGAATACACTGAACCACTTCAGCTTGGTTTTTGTCCTTGGCACTGGCCAGTCGGCAATGGCCTTCAATTTTGCAGGGTCCATCCGGATGCAATCACAAGATATCAGTAGGCCCAGGTACTTGACCTCTGCCTTCAAGAATTTTCACTTCTAGGTATTCAACCACAAGCAGTGTTGGCTGAGGATCTCCAGTACACTGTTGACCACATCCTCTTGGCTTGCACCCTGTTCCGTGTACACCATGATATCATCAGGGTAAGCTGCTACATCCCTCCCAATTTGGCCCATGAGGACATCCTGCATGAAGTATTGAAAATACCCTGGTGCTCCCGTAGGCCCAAACAGCATTGTCAGTGAAGAAAACTAACCCGCCCTGAAAATGAATGTAAGCTTTTCCTTGTGGCCCTCAGCCACGCGTAGGTTCCCATATGCATTGCGGAGGTCTAGCTTGGTGAATTGGTTTGCGTTCCGAAGGCTGTTGACCAAATCCATGCTCAATGGCAGAGGGTATCCATTCTTGAAAGTGACCGCATTCAGCTTCCGGTAGTCAAAGCATGGGCAGAGGTTCCCATCCTTTTTTGCTGTGAACAGCACTGGGTCTGCTTGCAGGGACGTTGTCTGGCAAATTGTCCCCCTGGACAAGCCGTTGGTGATCATGAGCTTGTTGAGGGCCTTGTGTTCTGCCTGAAAGAGTGATATGATCCTACTTGCCTGGGGTTGTGCGCCTGGCAGTAGGTCAACCTGGAAGTTGTACTTCCGACGGGGGGAAGGTGTTGGGATTTGGTCTTGCGGAACATGCGCAGGTGTCGGTGATAGCGCATTGGGATTAAATCTTTGAGAGGCTGAGCGGTCTACAGGGTCTTCAAGGCAGCCGCCAGATGCTCTGAGGTGGACCAGGACACCTTTGCGGCCGCTAACAACGTATGGGAGGGTCTATCTACGGTATTAGCTTGCTTGCTAGCCATTTCAACAAAAAAATTTTGGGGGTAGGTCTTGAACTCACATTGGGGGGTGCTATTGTGAACAAGTCACAAACCCCCTCTTCAGTAATCCTAGCAGTCCTCAGGGGCTTGCAGCCAGCGCCCAAGGGTTTTGGAAGAAGTGGCAAAGCTGGGGCATCAGCTGCAACGGTCTTGGTTGGCCAACGTGGTCTATCGGTAGGCACGCTTCCTAGGGAGTGTGGAAGCTTGTCATCTGGTACAAGGTCTATGGTGCGGGGTATGTTATCACACTCACATTGCGGGGGTGTAATTGCCGCAATTCTGCACACCCCCTTGTCTGACATCCTAGCTTGCCCCTGCAATGGCCTCCAAGGTCCTGGTGGGGGGTTTTTGGACCAGACGACTCCGCTATGGCGGAGGAATCAGTGGTTGGGATTGGTCTTGCCTTGTTGACATCACTAGGCTACTGTTTCAAAGGAGGATCCAGCTTGCCAGTATGTCCAAGGAGGATATCTGAAGGGGAAATATCAAACTTACGTTGTGGGAGTGTTAACGTGTCTAAGACACACACCCCCTTGCCATTAATCCTAGCTTTCTCCAATGGCGGGTCCATTGGGGTGGTTTTTGGATGTCCTGGCAAGTCTGCTTGGGCGGACGCAACTGCGGTTTGGGCCCGCTGAAAACATTGGTTCATCCAATCAATCAGGTGTCCATGGCGGGTAATCCAAAGCATGCCAAGGATGCCATTGTAGGAATCCTTGAGTTGGGTGATAATGAAAGTAGAGTTGTTGGGGTCTGTGTCAAGGGAAATTTGAATCTCACGGGTTGACTGGCTCTTAGAGCCATCAAATCCTGAAACAGTTTGGATGGATCTGGTTGTGTAAGGGGCAAGTCCCTCCCTATTGGTAAAGGACTCACTCAGGACATTGTGTGTTGCGCCTGAGTCAATAAGGAACAAGGAAACGGGGGGCTTCATAGGGGGTGTGGCTCTTGCAGATGTGGCTGGTTTAATGGAGTATGGGACGTAAAGTCAGGGATCAATTGCATTCACGTTGTAACAATCACTAGCTCCTACACTAATCAACAGCTGATTTGGGTCACTCAGGAGGGGCACACCCTTCACTCCTGAGTGCCTCAATTTTTTGGCAGGTCTGCCCTCCCGCTCCCCTTCAACCTCTTCAATTCCTCCTTGAGCTCCAAGATATGTGCCGTGGTGGGCTTCCCTTTGCCTTTGTTGGGGAAATCACGCAAGAGGTGTCCCTGCTTTGCGCAGAGGAAGCAGAGCCCCTCCCTCATCATTTGGTTCCGCTTTTGGACATCTGGCCGCAGAACGCGGACAAGTCCATTGCGTTGGGGTCTGGGGTGGTGGTGGCGGTTGGGGCGGTGGTAGAGGTAGTAGTGGTTTCAGCACCAATAACTTTGTTGTGGGGGTGTATAATTTCACAAAGTACTTTTCACGGGGCATATGCCCCTTAAATCGTGACCACCGCAAAATTACATTTGTGATCATGTAAATGTAATTTTACAAAGGGGTTACTCAAAAATTGACCCCGTAACAAATTCCTTTGTTATGGGACCCACATAAAACTACACCCTCCCATCAAAAACACAAAATCACGTGGACTTCTTCACAAGGAGAAGGCCACGTAAAAAAAAAAAACCATGCAAAAGCACACCTGACCCATGTAAGCTTCAACTTCAAGGGGCCCCTCAAACAAGGCCTTGTAAAAGTCCCCAAGTGGGAGAGAATCACATAAATCTGCAAAGGTGAATTTCACTGGGTACAAGGTAAAAACAATGCAAAAAAAGGCCTTGTAAAAGAGCATAAGGAACATGAAAACCTAAATTTTACGTGGCCTCTCAAACAAGGCAGCAGAAAAGTCTACTACATCAGTGGCTTTAGATAATTTCACGAAGGATTGAACTGGTCAAAAATCTCAAATCAAGATGCCAAGAGCTGCCAAATTTGACCCATCAAACCTCCTGATCAACCAATCTTGCGGATCTCCTCTTCTTCTCTACAGGTAACACTTTCTCTTTCTTCTCTTCTTTTTCTTTTTTTGAGTTCTCTGTGTTATTTTTAGTTGGTTTGTTCACTGGCGTTGGTTTGTCTTGATGTGGAAAGGTCTCCGGATTTTTTTTAGTTGGTTTGTTCAGTACTGGAGTTGGTTTCTTCTTTAAATTGAACTTGACAATAAGCGGCTTCAAAACAACACTTGATTGATTGCCTAAATCACCCGTATCACCGTCCTGGACCTCATCACTTGTTTTCCCAGATGCTTTGTTGCATCAATTGCCGCAATCTTCAACTGATCCGTCTGCTGGATCATTTGCTGATCCGCTGGAATTCTTATGTTGGTTTGCTGCCGATGGGTCTTCAACTTGCTTGTTTGGAGATTTAGACACTCCAAGAACCTCTTTCAAATGCTTGAAGGGGGAGGATCCTGTTGCATCAGGGTAGTCATTGTCCAATTTCACTAGAGCCTTGTCAATTAAGTAATCCTTGGTTGCTGTCCAGTTTCTCAAGTACATGAGGCACCTTGTTTGCGGAGAAGTTCCTCCAATTGTTGATGGTACTCGGCTGATGAGGCAAGCGTATCCGTTGTTCTGCATATCATCATGTAGCCAAATACCGCCAAGTCCCCCAGAGTGACGGTAAGCTTTACTCCAATAGTGGGCAACATTTTGATAGCCTCTGGAGAAGAGTGTGTACACTTCTCCTCCAAAAGTAAGCTTGAATGGCCAATTGAGATTGTCCACAAAGGTGTCTCTTTTGATTCAATCAAAAATTGGTGATGTATTCACCAAAAAGTAGAGATGGAGAGGAAGTGCGGCCTCTTTGCCAAACCCTGCAAGTATGGAGTGATCCTTGAGACGTAATTCTTCAGTGGTTGAGGAATTGACTTTGCCCAAGAAGACATTTATGTCGGGATTGTACGAGGAGGGCTTAAATGCATCATTTGGAGGCATCTTCACAGGATTGTTGGCTGTGTTGTTGGGACATTGGCGACATACAATTGATGGTGGGCGGTAGATCCCATCACTAGTCCATCTCCTCATTAGTTGTCAGCCTCTGTGATGCCAAGGGCTAGTACCTTTTAGCTACACAAGGTGATAAGAGTGCGAATGAAGGGTAAAGTAGGGTAATTTCACGTAGAAAAGTAGTAAAAGAAGAGATAAAAAGAATATAATTCTTTTTTATAGAGGGGCCTGCTGGCGCAGGGGTGTTTGTAGGTGCCCTCTAAATCAGAGATCTGCAAGGCAGGGTGGTATCTGATTAAGCAAACAATGGGTTTCTGCGTAACAGAAGGTGGTACCAAGGTGCTTTTCCAATTAAGGAACCAGAATGGGGACAGAAGGATGAAAGAAGTACTCACTATTGCTTCTTTCAAGCCAAAAAGCCACGTAGGAGGGTGAAGTAGAGCTGCTGGGTAGATTGAAGGGTTTCTGCGCAGGAGCTGGACACGTAGGATGGTTGATTTAAGAGAACACCACGGATAAAACAGGCAAAACAGGGCAGAGTAACTGAAATAAGGACAGGACACGGCGTAACTGATTGACTGTAATAATAATTGATGATGGTGAACAACTTTTGGCGTGGAAAGAGGGCTCTATATATACTAATTTCACTCATAGTGGAGGACCTTTCTGCCTGTGTGCGTGTAGTAACTTTTTTTCAGCGCAATGTGGCCAATTTGGGAGATTGGCACTAACAAGGCTCATCCCAATGACACTGCTGGTCATTAATTCTGCGTCACAAGTGCTTTCCATGACCTTAATAAATTATTTAGTCATTGTAACTAAGGTACATAGCAACACTGACGTGTGATTGTATCTGAAATGGGCCACAAATGACGCAAATGGGCCACAAATGGCTAAGGCCAATCATTAAAGGCCATGCTGGCTATGTTACTCTTATGTATTCAAGGTTTTTATTAATAAAACCTTGTAAATAAACCACGTAGAATCTACTTTTACCCTAGTTACACTTGTACATATGAGGTAACTAGGGGATTAGCTATTTCCACGCATTTGGCCAATTTCCAATTGGATTATATAATCCACGCGCGGGGTTGGAGGTTTAAACCCCAATTGGGCCTAACTCCCAAACTATACACAACACCTCAATTATAAGTCCATAATTGGTCATTTCACATATAGTATGCATATATAACAAGTACATACGCTTGTAATGTCCGTGTGACATATGTTTGTGGCCAATCCTTACGGGTAATTGGTTCAAGGTGAAGGAGTAGGAATTTAGGGGTACTTCCAGTGAGGGACCCTACATTAATTTGCATGAGGATTCAGAATATGACATAATATTCTAAGTTATCCTCAAGGTTTAGAAGTTATTTAGTATTTTTGTAAAAAGTAGTTGTTATTTTAATTTATTACTTATTTTTATGGTGCCAGGACTTTGCTAAGCTCATTGGATAAAAATAAGTAAACTGAGTTTTTTTTGTACATTATTAGTCATATAAATGGGTCTTAATATTGTAGTAATAATGTCTCTATTTATGTTACCTTTGTCAGGTTGGCTCTGTCATAGTAGCAAGCTGACATCAGTGTTGCAACATTGCCTGGCGCCATCTTGTTGAAATCAAACAAGTATTTTGATACATTCACAATCAGTTGTCCCGCTGATGTTGGCTGGCGATTAAGGTGATCTTTTGGGTGCTTTAGGCAGCTGAATTTTTGGGTCTTGGTTACCTGGAAGAGGCCAGAAAGCGCAGTGTTTCTTTGAGAGGATTCAAGGATAACTTCAATGAAGTTGTGAGCCTGGGTCCCTTACGTGACAGCAGGACACAAGGATGGGGGGCAACAAAGTTTATTTCAAGAGAAATAAGGGAACAAAAAGAGGAGGAGGAAGAGGAATAAATAAGAGTATGAGTCTTAAAAGACAAAAATGATGGCTCAACCTTTAGTAGGGAGAAATGCAGAACTGGGCAGAGCCACAGTCTCTTCAACCTGAGAAGCAGGAGAAGGTACAGTCAGAGACTGCCTTATTTTTTAGGCTTAAGGCCAAGGTTACTTATAAGGAAACCTGAGTGGATGGGTAGCTCCACTGGACTAAAATAATGAGAAGAGAGTTCTTTGGGATGAAGATGGTGAGGTGCCTCTAGAAGAAGAAGAAAGAAAGAGGAAAGGGGAAGATCAAGCTCAAAATGAACTTGAAGAAAAGAGAAGTTGGCAAAGCTGCTTACTAGTCAGACAGATGACACCAAATGACCACGACGATACGACAAGGGGAAATGATGGGACCTTGGATGCTAAGTAGTGAGGATTGTTTGTCCAGTGTTCTGTTTTCTTCTAAGTTGGTTGATGAGTGATGATGAAAATTTTCATCTGCCCAACTTTGAAAGTGATGAACCATGTTTATCAAAGTGAATATGCAATATGAGGTTGAACTTAGAAAATGATTAGATGTTATGTGAACTTCCTGGTTAATTACTTCACTCTTATATTATTTCACACTTATACACAACAAAGTATGGATATTATGATATGAAAATACTTGTATTAAAGAGAGGAATAAGCAGAGAACATTGTTGAAGCCTTTTGGGCAACATTGTTGTCTCTAAGGCTGACATTCCCTACCACTAAAAGAGGTTATGTTCTGAATAGAATATCAGCTATACTAGTCCATTCAGGAGGATCTTTTCTCACTTCTGAATCTCCTAAGGAGTGTGGGAGCTTCAGGTATTTCTTGCTCCAGTAGCCACTCATCCTGATCAGCTCCTAGACCTTTGTATCTGGCAAGGTACATCTCACATCTCTGTTATCAACTCTAAGTCTTTTTTCTCTGAGGATCTTCAGGATGACCTTATGTTTTGGGGGCTGTTCAACAGGAGGAATTACTACTCTTACCTTCTGTCTAAGTGGGAACTTGCCGGGGTCAGGTGAGTTGTAAGGCTTAATCAAGCTAACAGGAAAGGTGGGGTGTTTCCTGCTGAATTCTCCAGTAAGGATGACTTCTACTGCATTCTTGCCGTGCAGGGCCTTGATCACAAATGGTCCTGAAAAGGAGTCTCTCATCTTCTTTGGACCAGCCAGGTTGGTGAAATTAGTAGTGGAGATAAGAACTTGGTCACCAACTTTGAATTCAGGTTCTTTGTGGCTTTTGTCCCATCTTTCTTTATTGTAGTTGGTTGACTCCACTATGCATTGTTCAGCGTGCTTCCTTGCATTGTCAAACATCTTGGCATAAGTTCCAGCAGTAGGATGAATGTCTATTTGGCCTTGTTTTATAAAATCTCTGGGCAAATTGGGTATCCATCCTTTTTCTAACAAGGCAGGTTGTTTTCCAGGTGTGGAGTGGATGCTGGTGCTGTATGCTAATTCTAGGATTGGGAGTAGTGAGACCCAATTGTGGGTATAGCCATCATTATCTTTGAATTCTAGTCCATATGAGCAGAACCTCCTGATCATGTCTTCTAGGGTCTGAATCATCCTTTCAGCTAATCCATCAGTTTGTGGGTGATAAGCTGTTGAAAAGGCTAGTTTAGTTCCTAGCATACTATGAAGGCCAGTCCAAAACTCAGATGTGAACTTGGGATCTCTGTCAGAGATAATTATCCTGGGGATGCCAGTCCTGGGCATTACTCTATTCCAGAAGAGGATTGCAGTGTCCATGGCAGAATCTTCTTTGAAGCAAGGGACGAAGATTGGTGTCTTGGAATATCTATCAACTATAACAAGACAAGCGTTGTAGCTTGTGGCTCCTCCAGGTGATAGAGAGGTTACCCAGTCCATGTTAATTATGTCCCATGGCTTAGAGGGCTCCTGAATCTTTTGAAGCAGTCCAAACCTTTTCCCAGTAGCTTTATTTGCTTTCTGGCATCTTTCACATGAGCTGCAGTATTCAGAAGAGTCTTTCTTCCAACTGGGCCACCACGCTGTGTCAGCTACTCTTTTCAAGGTTCTGTCTTCAGAAAGATGTCCTGAATAGACACTATCATGGCATTCGTGCAGAATGGTGTTGATGGTCAGTTTGTCAACTATAACCAAGATTGAGTTATGTTTCTCCCTGTGATATATGAGGTCATCAAACAAGGAGAATCTGCCTGCCATATAAGAGGTCTTCCAGGATTCATCTAAACCATTGACTAGTGCTTGGTCCTTGCAATCTTTCCTGAGTATTTGGGTCAAGATGATGGCGTTGTTGTCCTATTGATAGCCTTCTCTGACAGAATCAAAGAATTCAGACTTGAAGGTGGTCACATGGATGCCCATGATTCCCATTATGGGGATTCTTTCATCATCTTTCTCTTCTTCAGGGTCATAAGCAGGGTTGCTAGGGTCATTAGGTAATGACCACCTACTGAGTCCATCAGCATTCTTATGGATATTGCCATCTCTGTGTTGAATTGTCATGTTACCTCTGTACTCTTGAATGGCTATTTGCCATCTTAACATGTGTCTGTTGGGGGTTTTCATGTTGAGGAGGGATCTCAAGGCTGTGCAGTCTGTGATGACTTCAAAGACACTACCGTCTAGGTAATAGTGTAACTTGTCTAGGGCCCAAACTAGGCATAGACATTCAAGTTGGCTAGCTCCATATCTGCCTTCAGAATCTTTCAGCTGTTTTTGATATGAAGACTATTGGTCCTTCTTTCTTGATATCATCTATGACTTGTACTTGGTGTAGGGCAGCTCCAAGGCCAGTCATACTAGCATCAACATATAATTTGAATGGGAGTTGCCAGTCTGGGAACAAGAGAAGAGGGGCTGTAGTCAATTTCTTAACCAGGAGATTGTAAGCTTGAAGCCTTTGATTTGTCATTTCAAAAACAACTTCCAGTTTGCACAGCTCAGTTAAAGGTTTAGCTACCTCTGCAAATCTATCAATGTGTTGTCTTTAATAACCAGCAAAGCCAAGGAAAGACTGGATCTCTTTCTTATTGGTAGGAGTACTCTTCTGCAGCACAGCAGCAACCTTATTCTGGTCTATACCTATGGCTATTCCAGAGACAACGTGGCCAAGGGCTTTGATCTGGTGAAAGCCAAAGTTACATTTCTTCAGGGAGATCTTCATGTTCATGTTGATGACAATCTTCAAGATTCTGTTGATCCTCTGAAGGTGTTCTTCCCAAGTGTTGGACATGATTATGATGTCATCAATATAGATAATAACCCATTTTTCATCCAGCTCTCTTCTAAATTCGATGTTCATCATCCTTTGGAAATGAGAAGTGCATTTTTGATGCCAAATGGCATTCTCAAGTACTCATAGATCCCTTTGTGGCATATAATTCTCAAGTACTGCCTAGAATCAGGGGCTATAACATTTTGATGAAAACCTTTTAGCACGTCCATGCTCGTGAGGAACTTGGCTTTGGCCAGATTAGTCAAAGTCTCACTGATCTTAGGAATGGGGTACCTGTCTGCTGCAGTGTAAGTGTTGAGGGCTCTAAAGTCACCTACCATCCTGGATTTCCCATTGTGCCAGGCTATGATAACTGGGGTGGTAATTTCAACAACTTCATTGTGTCCCACCTTCCTCAGAACATTTAATCTGACCAATTCATCTATGTGCTCGTCTAGGGCTTCTCTGCTCTTGGGACTAGCTGGGTAAGGAGGTCTTCTCAGCAGAGGAGGGTATGGTCTTTCTGTGGTCAGCTTGATGTGGACTTCATGGCCTTTGACTGCTCCCAGGGGGTGGGTAGTATCAGCAAAAGCTTTCTTGTTTCCATGGAGTGTTTCAAAGAGAGACTCTTTCTGTTCTGTGGTCAACTTCTCATATATCTTTGCTTCACAGAGTTCTTCTTTGACAAATTTTTTCAATAGGGGATCTGATTTCTTAAGAGCAGATATATCAGAAGACAAGGGAGTTCTGTCATGAAGATCAGGTTTGAAACTGAACGTCTTTTTCTTGTTCTTTTTCCCAATGGTGAAGTATCTTTCTTTACTATTGGTGATGTCAAAACCATACAAGGATTGGTAATCATTACCCAAGATTAAGTAGTTCATCTTAGCATTTTCCATGACAACAAATTCAGCTACTATTCTCACAGAACCTCTGGTATGAGGGAAGATGAGGGCCAATTTAATAATTCCCAGAGCTTTTAATTGGTCACTACAGCTGTGGAACCTGGCATGGGTAATGGGCAACAAGAATTGTTTCCAATCAGGAAGAATCTTATTCAACACTTTGTTACTGATTATAGAGCAAGAGGCCCCACTGTCTAGTAAACAGGAGTATTCAGAGTGGTTGATCAACACAGGAGTAATAGTTTGAAAACCAATCAAATGAGCTTTTCCTTTTTCTGGCTTACATCTCATGAGCCTGGCATCTTCAATGTGAGAAGTCTGGCAGGTGTTGCTCCAAGTTTGGGGCTGATGGGATTCAGCTTGTATCTCAGCTATTGAGTATTTTAGTAAGGGTTCACATTCAATGGCGTACTCAAGGAAATCCCTGTCAATTGGACCAGTGGGATCATACGCTCTGTCTTGATCTAAAGCCAACACAAAGTGGTTATCATCTGGCTGATTTGAGTTTTCTTCAGATGCATCTGCTGGTGAATTGTTATCATTATCACTGTCAATATCACTAAGGCAAGATTCATCGAGGTTCTCCATGCCTACTTCATTTATCCTTTGCCTTCTCTTGGGACATTCTCTAGCAAAGTGGCCAGGCTGCTTACAGAAATTACAAGTATCTTTAGACCTAGAGGCTTGGGCCTGGGCAGCTGGGGGTCTCTTAGCATCAGCTTCTGTTTTACTGGGTTCTACCTTAGTACTAGAAGGGTTACTTCTCCAGTTATTTCTTGAGTACTGTTGGGAGGAATTAGAAGGAAGGGACCTGGGTTGTCTCATTGCTCTGTCAAGCACTTCTTCAATGATGATAACCATTTCCTCAAAACTCATTGCTTCAGCTTCTTTCTTGTACCTGCTTTTGACAGCGTGCTCTAAACTTCCTGGACATTGTTTCAACACTTTCTCACAAATCAAGTACTCACTGATTTCAGGTTGAAAAGCTCTAAGTCTCTCTATTTGATTATTAAACCACTTGTGCACTTTCTTATTCTCCATGGTAAAGTAGTCTTTTTCAAATTCTTGTTGCATTTTCCACCTCCAGTTGTGAGTTCCAAACTTGTTTCTGATGGTATGTTTCCACCATGCCCACAATTTCTTACTATGGTTATCTCTAATGCCAATGTACCAATTCTTTGCAGTGTCAGTGAATAAAGCAGTCAACATGCTGATTACCATGTGATCAAGCATGCAGTAATCTTCCACAAACACATCAATATTCTTTAGCCAAAGTTCATGGTTATAAGGTAATTCTCCTGAGAATTTTTCCCAATCGCTGGTCTTTGGTATGGATTTCCACAATTCTTTCCTCATTTTTGGGTCAACATCTTTGATCATGTTTAATGAAGGGGAAATCCTTTTCCAACTGGGGCACATTTTCTCTCACAGTTTCAGGTACCCTATGCAGCTCTTCAGAGGCAACGTGATTAGGTACATCAGTCTTAGGCTCAGGGGCAGGATTCTGACCAGCTGGAGTATGATGTTGTGGTCTATCATGCATCAAGGGATTATTAAACATTGCTTCAGAGTGGTCTTGTGGTTAGAGTGAGTTTACCAAGAAATAAAGCTTATGGTTAATGGCATTGAGGGAAGTATGAAAGTCACTCATTCTTCTCTTGTTTTGCTCAAATCACAAATCTTCCTTATTAGCTGTTTCCGCTAGTTGGGACTTCACGGCAGACAAGTTCAGAGACATATCCTGTTCCAAAGACTTCACAGAGTTTTTCACGCAACTCAAGTCAGAAGTGTAATCAGCATTCAAGCCAATGATGATATCTTGGAGGCTGTCCAGTTTATCATTGAAGAACTCTTCAAATTCCTCATTCTTGTTATGGGGCACGGGGAACTCACTCAAGTGTTTGAACACTTGATCATATAAGGCTGGGATCACTTGAGAATTTATAATCTCTTGAATTGTTGCATTGACAGTTAAACTCAAGTTGGAGACACAAGATTCAAGCAAAGTACCTGGAAAGGAGTCCATTGTACCTGATAACTCTGATATAAAATTGGAAAACAAGACTTTCAATTTTTTCTCAATGACCTGGGGAGCATCATGATACATATCAGCATTAAGATTTTTAACAAAATATTCTTTTAAAGAGTCATCAGAAAAGTTAATCAGTGAGGCTTCACCTGATTTTACTGAGGGTTGTTTGGAGGGAGATAGGCTGGTGGAGCCATCCTTCCCCTGTCTCGGCAACGTTGGGCGCGGTTGATCATTCTCTCCGCTCTCATGAAAAAAACTGCCCACCTGGAGCATTTGCGTCATGGGGTCGGCACGGCAATTGTTCCTCTGGTACGGGTGGTGGAACTGGTCGCCATTTGGGTACTGCGGCGCGTACGGGTGAGGCACATGGGGTGGATGTTGCGGCAGGTAGTAGTACTTGTCCTGGCCGTAGTAGGCCTCTTGCCCCTGGTACTGAAGAGGGGGGTAGGCTCGTTGCGCCTCCATTTGGTGGGTACCGGGCTGGAGTCCAGTATTCTCAGGCATCTGCCCGGGGACTGGTGGTGGCGCCATCAGCTGGTTGGCTGCTTGAGCTTGGGCCTTGTGGGTGTGCGGAGGAAGAGGCGGCGGCGGTCGCTGGTGTAGTGGTTGCCGCGCTGAGCTCTGATGCGCCAGAGGATCTGGGTGAGACGGTCGCGGCAGATGCGTGGAGGGTGGTCGCTCTATGACTGCTGCGGCCTGTTGGGACGGCGCTCGCGTAGCTGGTTGCTCCATGATTGTCTGAGGCAACGGTTGTGGAGGGATGTGGAACATCCTTTCCATTCTGGCTAGCTCGTCGCGAGCCAGCCAACCGTCTGACACTTCCAACATACGTTGAGTACCAAAGAGAGTCATCAACGTATCTTGGGTTGATATCGCTTGATTCAAGGCGATCCTCATCAAGCGGTAGTTGTTGTTCTCCTTTGCGTTGACAAAAAGGAGCCACTGCCCTTGAAAGATGTTTGATATGGTAGTCAGCTCATCCTGAGCTGGTATATCTGTGTCCACTGACATCTCCCCGCCCCTGAGAGCGATCTGATTGTGGGGCGAGGGATCTATGGACATTTCTCTGCCCCTGAGCTGAGCGTTCGTAGGGGCTGAGAGGCAAGTCGCGGTCGGCGTCATAGACCCGGCCATCGATGGGGGTGGGGCTTCCCGGCTTGTGACCTCAAACATCTGTCTCTCCACCAGGTGGGGGACAGGCGTCAATCTGCTGGACTCGAGGACCATGGAAGTCGCTCGGGAGAAGACTTCCAAAGGCGCTATGCCCTGGTTGGGGGGGTATGCTGGCTCCATTTTGAGCTGGTCGATCTTCTCCAGCCCCATGAGCATGTTGCTCCCTAAATCTTTGTAGCCTCTCAAGGGCTGCGGGGCTAAAGGTGTAGCCAACAGGCCGTTGGTTGCCTGAGGAGCTGAGGTAGTCGACAGCGCGGCTCTGTCCAAAGGAGCTAGCGGTGTAGACATCGCCTGTTGGGTCGCTGACGCCAACAGGGTGGTTGTAGGTGCTGAGGTCGTTGCTGGGGCTGAGAGGCTCAACATAGCTATCTATGGCGGCGATCCCTGCGGCGCGCTGTTGCTGTCCGCGTCTTTTGGCTTCTCTCTTGGCGGCGCGGAGGTGTTTGAATGATAAGTCCTTGCCATCTCTGAATTGGGAAGGCATAGCAAAGATAAGTAACGAAGGTCTAGAATTTTAGGAATTGGAAGCGCGGCGGAAAGCGCAAGAAGCAAGTAAAAAAAAGGAAAGGAGACAGAACCTTTTTTTTGTTTTTCTTTGGTTTTTTGATGGGTGACACGAATCCTAGCGGATCGGCGAGCAGGAGGCTTCCTCTTGGGAGGCGGTTTCAGGTTGCGGAGCTCCGGCGGAACACGAAACTCTGGAGGGATAGGTTGCGGCGGCCCTGTAGCTATGGGAGTCCACGCGTCCGAGGTGATAAGGTTGTGTGCGGCGGCGGCTACAATAAGCTGGTCGACGACGTGCTCTGGCTCTCCGGACGATGACTCTGTGTCTGAGGACTCAGATAGATCAGAAGACACTAGAAGGTCACTAGCTTCTAAATCCTTCACTTCATGGCAAAGGAAGGATGGCAAAGGGACAGATAATAAGGGAAGAATTCAATAAGATTAGTTCTGATTTACAGCAAAAATTTTTTGCAGCACTTCTAGAGGGAATTCTTCAAAGTAGAGGAAGAAAGAGAAATTTTGGCAGCACTTCTAGCTGTTTTTTAACAAAAAAAAGGAGTAGGGAGGCCTTATGAAAAATTTTTTTTGTTAGTTTATATTATAAGGTTATGATTCTTTTGGAGTGAATATGATGAAGAGAGAGAGGTCTTTTTAATGAGATATTTCCCAATGAGGCCCCCAATTGTGAGCCTGGGTCTCTTATGTGACAGCAGGACACAAGATTGGGGAGCAACAAGGTTTATTTCAGAAGAAATAAAGAGACAAGGAAGAGGAGGAGGAATAGAAAGAAAACTAATATGTGTATCCTTTTAGGATAAGTATGAGGGCTCAACCTTTAGTAGGGAGAAATGCAGAACCAGGCAGAGCCACAGTCTCTTCAACCTGAGAAGCAGGAGAGGGTACAGTCAGAGACTGCCTCATTTTTTAGGCTTAAGGCCAAGGTTACTTATAAGGAAACCTGAGTGGATGAGTAGCTCCACTGGACTAGAATAATGAGAAGAAGAGTTCTTTGGGAGTGAAGATGGTGAGGTGCCTCTGGAAGAAGAAGAAAGAAAGAGGAAAGGGGAAGATAAAGCTCAAAGTGAACTTGAAGAAAAGAGAAGTTGGCAAAGCTGCTTACTAGTCAGACAGATGACACCAAATGACCACAACCATACGACGAGGGGAAATGATGGGACCTTGGATGCTGAGTAGTGAGGAGTGTTTGTCCAGTGGTTCTGATTTTCTTCTAAGTTGGTTGGTGAGTGATGATGAAAATTTTCATCTGCCCAACTCTGAAGATGATGAACCATGTTTATCAAAATGAATATGCAATATAGAGTTGAACTTAGTAAATGAGTAGATGTTATGTGGATTTCTATGTTAATTACTTCACACTTATATTATTCCACACTTATACACAACAAAGTAAGGATATTATGATATGAAAATACTCGTATTGAAGAGAGGAATAAGCAGAGAACATTGTTGAAGCCTTTTGGACAACATTGTTGTCTCTAAGGCTGACAAGCCGCTGAAGGCAATTGACATCAACCGTCTGTTGGTAAAGAAGATTTATTATTTGTGGTGGGAGACACAACTGATGTCACTGGCAAAGCATGCAAATGTGCTATGGGTTTGCAGAAAGTCAATTATAATGAGCTCCCTGTGCATTACCATGCGGCTCATGCAGGATAAATTCATTGCCTACCTGCTGCAATCTTGCTTCCAGGATGGCCTTGAAAAGCCTTTCATTGCCCCCACCCTCCTCAAGTACCTCTACTACAACAGGTGAATCCACCTCAGAATCAAGAATTCCAACCTCCTTGCCCACCCAGGCAGCGCTCTTCTGGCTGACTTTGGAGTCTCTGTTGACCACTTCCTGGTTGACTGCATCTTTCCCACATCCAGTTTCATGCCCAACAAGTTTCCCCTGATGGTGCCAGAATAGTGTTGTTGGAAAAACATTCTTCATGAGGTGAACACATGGAAACTCTGCAATGACCTCTCCAACATTGTAAGCCAGCCGTTCCACCTTTCTGTGTTACAGATTCCCATCTGACATCCCATTTGTATGCATACAGTGGTCTTTTGTGATGTTGACTGTGGAGATGTCATTTTGGAAGGCACTCCACATGATGATTTTGGCGGTGCAGGTGCTTATGACAACGGTGCAGGAGCTGTTACCCACGCTGAACCGGTGGCGGGAGCGGTGTGGTAAGCCAATCTTTCCTTAGAAAAAAGCTAGAAAGTCCAAAACACAAGGTTCAGCAATCACAGAAGGATCACAAGCCTTGGCCAAGACACATCAATCACACTAGTTTCACAAGGAATCCACCAGACATCCTCAAACCACATTCCCAACACATGAAACCCCAACCCCTTCCTTTGAATATTCTCACTTGTATATAGTCCTCACTCTCATAGAATATTCCACAACTCATACTTTTCACGTTTCAACCCCTTAACCACAACTCAACCAATGTATATAGCTTTTTCACTTGTTCCATCCTTCCATTTATTTCCATCACCCACAAGTCAGCCATGCTCATTTCTTTTTCACGTTTCATCTATATGTTTCATCCCTCACACAACCACATTTTGGCCACTCCCCCAATTGTCCATATTTCCTATATAAGAGGCTTGTTTTCCCTGCTCATTTTTTCCCCATCAGAAAATCACTGGTCACACATTATAAAGCAATAGCACATATCATAGCCCCAGTAACCTGGAGAAATGATTAGTATCATATATATCCCAGCCCCCAGTCTGATTACAACCTGGAAGATAAACATAGTCATCAATTATACAATTACCCTTTACCAACTATACCTAAACATCCTCATCAGCCACACCTTATTCTTTAAGAGTCCATACTCTTATATTCTTGTTACCTTACTCTCCCAGACAACCAAGAGGCAGCCCTTCAAGCACCTATTCCCTCTCAAGCTCTATTCTCCCCAAAAAGAGTAGTTCCACACTGTGTGAGCAGTGGATCTTTGTTTCAGATCATATTTGTATTGCACTTTCTCAAAGCTAGTAGATCTTTATGAGGCCATAATTAATTTTTTCTCTGGAGCCTGTTACATATGTGAAAGGTCTAGTACATGTGTGACAGGTCATTTTGTTGTAATCTACTTTATATATAAGAAAATAGCCTCTGGGGGCCAAACAAACCCTGCAAGGTTTGTATTGGCCCCATTCATGCGCTGTAACGGTCCGACGTCGACTGCAGTGCATCAGTTCAATGCACTGTAACGGTCCGGCGTCGGCCGCTTTCTTTTAATGGGACAGGTGTTGTCACACCTGTCCCTTTTTTTTGTTGTACACACCTCAATGGCCTGTCCTATCCTGTCCCACCTTGATGGACAGGCCTTTCGAGGTGTGTACCACCACGATGACGGCCGGTCCATCAAGGCGGTACACACCTCGATGGACCAGCCGTCATTGAGGTGTGTACAACACCTCAATGATGGACAGGCCATCAAGGTGCATACTGGTCCATACCCACCTCAATCAACCATAGAAAAAAAAAAGAAAAAAAGGAAAAAAAAAAAGAGAAAAAAAAGAAAAAAAAAAAGAAAAAAAAGGAAAAAAAGAGAGATTTGGATTGAGCATTGCACCCCCCTGGAATTATAACTTCCATCAGACCCCAAAATTGGGGGCTATGCCCTTGTTTGTTATAAGTAATTTGGCTATATTGTATAAGTCATATAAGGAGTCATAATAGGGGGTTTACTTTGGTGAGTGACCCTAATTTAATTTTTATTTAGAATCCATTTCTGAAGTCTATTTTATGCTATTGTTAATGGTTTTTGATTTATAAGTTATTTTGTTACTATGTTAAGCTTGTCTCTGCATAGTAGCAAGCTGACACTTCCTAGCTCATTCAGTGAAGGACATTCTCAGTCCTCACATGTTTACCCATTGAACTTCAGTCCAAGTACAGAAATATTTCAGCAAATAAAATCAAGAATATTTGTGAGCCTGGGTATATTATGTGACAGCAGGACACAATATATGGGGGACAACAAGTACATTCCAGGGGAGAGAGGAGGACAAATGAGGAAGATTGAAGAATAATAATGATGAGTCTGATAAGACTAGTAATGAGCTCAATCTCAAAGAGAAAAGGAATAACAGAACCAAGCAGAGCCACAGTCTCTTCAGCCTGAGAAACAGGAGAAGGTACAGTCAGGGACTGCCTTATTTTTTATGCCAGAGGCAAAGGATACCTACAATGAAACCTGTGGGGATGAAAAGCTCCACAAGAATAAGATGAAGAATGTCTTACTTCAAGGATGGATGATGATGGTGCCTCTTTATGATGAAAAGAAAGAAAAGAAATAAAGGGGGTGGAAAGATCAAGCTCAAGATGAACTTGAAGCAAAGAGAAGATGATGAGACTGCTCACTAGTCAGAGAGATGACACCAGATGACCACAACGTGACAACAAGGGGAAATGATGGGACTTTGGATGCTGAGTAGTGAGGAGTGATTATCCAGATGTTCTAGTTTTCTCAGTTGGTTGATGAGTGAGAATGAAAATTTTCATCTGCCCAACTCTGAGGGGGATAAACCATGTTTATCAAAATGAATATGCAGAATGAAGTTGAACTTAGAAAATGATTAGATTTTGAGTGAACTTCATGGTTAATTACTTCACACTTATATTACTTCACACTTCTACCCAACAAAGTATAGATATTATTATATGAAAATACTTGCATTGAAGAGAAGAATAAGAAGAGAACATTGTTGAAGCCTTTTGGGCAACATTTTTGTCCCTAAGCCTGACAGTATTTTAGCACACTAATGCTAAATTCCAGAATCTGAAATCTTGCAATGGTAACCCATATTCAAATGAAAGGAACTGTTTGGTGCTGCAGTTTCACATTTTGGGATTGGCTTAACAATGTGAGGAAAATGAGGCAATGAGGCCATTATTGAAGGCATGCTGTCCATTCAAGTGCATTCATCATTTCTTTTTCATTTGAACATAAACTTTGATTTCAGGTAATTTGGAAACCAGGATCCCAGATAAACCCAAAGGGAGTGTTGCAAATGTTTCAAGTTCTGTTGTAGCTGGATCCAAGAGGGTGTGATAATTGCATGCCACAAGGACATAGCATGCCGCTTAGCCCCCAACAAAAAGGCAAAGGCATGTTCCAGTGGTCCTTTTTTTTTGGGGGGGGGGGGGGTGCAGCGGCAACATGCTAACCAATTGGCTTTCACATGGGGAATGCTGATCTTGCATGCCACACACCTTGGTGGCCGGCTGCTGGACCATTGAGATGTATATCTTGATGGCTGAGTTCATACATAGCTTGATGGCGGGCTACCCAGCCACCAGGACGTACATCTCTATAATGTTTTGTGCGGATCTTGGCAAGGACCTATAGATGAATGATTTGTGTAAATTACCCGGCAACGAAAAATGGAGGAGACGACTGAAGCTAGCTCTAACCTATAGATGAATGATTTGTGTAAGTTACCCAGCAACAACAAATGGAGGAGACAACTGAAGCTAGCTCTAACCTATAGATGAATGATTTGTGTAAGTTACCCGGCAACAACAAATGGAGGAGACAACTGAAGCTAGCCTGTTGATTTTAACAGGTTTGATTTGGGATACAACGCAAGTAGTGATGATTAGGAACAAATTTTTCCTTTTCCTTTTATTTGAATCTTGAATGATTGAAGAAAAAATACAACTAATGTTTTCTACTGACTGTGAGCCTGGGCCTCTACGGTGGCAGCAGGACACAAGGATATGGGGGAAAACTCAATATATTTCAAGGGAAAGAAAGACAAAGACAAGACAGATGAGGATTTATAAAAATGATAATCAAGCTTTATGAGCTGATGAGAATAATCAAGAATGATAATCAAGGTCAAAACATGCTTCTCTGACCCAAAGATGGGAGGAAATGGGCTCAATCCAAGAAAAGGAGAGGGAGTAGCGGAGTATGCTCTACGCCTCCTCTGTTAAGCAACAAGAGGGTGAAGCTGCTCTTCTGCAGTCCTATTTTTTAGGCTAAAAGAAACTAGCCAAGGCTTTTAAGGGAAAACCTGGGTGGGGATGATAGCTTAGAAGCCCACTAGAAAGCAATGAAATATGCTGATAACTTCTATTAAGAAGTGCCTCTGATGAATGATGATGATGATGAAGAGGAAAGAGTGTGATCAAAAGATCAGAAATATAATTTATAGAGCAATAGATTAGAGTGATGATGAATAGTCAACAACAGGTGACCCCAAATGACCACTAAGAAGTGAGGAAATGGGAGGACCTTTAGGTTGTTGAGTAATGATGAAGACTCTGATGTAATGCTCTGAAAAAAAATGGTTCTGGTTGGATGATCTGAGGTTGTTCATTCTTCAGTCATGTGGGGATGAACTCAGAAGATCAAATTGAATATATGCAGGGCGCAAAACCTGTGCAAAACCTTGAAGATTAAAATGGATTATATTCACAAGGAAATTGACTTAAAAGTGATTTAATCTTAAATCATTATTCCTCATTCCTGCGGAATAACACAACACAAAGATGGCTCATGTAATATACTAAATTGAAGCTAGAATATCATGGAGTATGAGTAAGGCACTTTTGAAGCCTTTTGGGCAACAGTGTTGTCTCTAAGGCTGACACTCTCTACCACCAAAAGAGGGTGTGTTCTCTATAGAATACAGTCTAGAGGGTTCTTTTGTCACTCCTGAATTGCCGCAGGAGTACAGGAGCTTCAGGGATGTCTTTTTCTAGGAGCCATTCATCCTGGTCAGCTCCAAAACCTTTATATCTGGCTAAGTACATCTTCACATCTCTATTATCTACTCTAAGTCTTTTCTCTCTGAGGATTTTGTGGATGACTTTTGATTTAGGAGGTTTTTCCAGGGGGGGAATAACTACTCGGACTTGTTGTATCAGTGAACATCTAGATGGATCAGGTTTGTTGTATGGTTTGATCAGGCTTACTGGGAAAGTGGGGTGTTTCCTACTGAATTCTCCTGTGAGGATGACTTCTACTGCATTCTTTCCATGTAGTTTCTTAATGACAAATGGTCCAGCAAAGGAGTCCCTCATTTTCTTTGGTCCAGCTAAGTTGGTGAAGTTGGCTGTGGAGATGAGGACTTGGTCTCCAATCTGGAATTCAGGTTCTTTGTGGGTTTTATCCCATCTTTCTTTATTGTAAGCAAAGGAGTCTTTAATGCACTGCTCTGCATGTATCCTGGCTTTCTTGAAGATTTTTCCATAGGTTCCAGCTGTGGGGTGGATATCTACTGCATCTTTCCTGATAAAGTCTTTAGGTAGATTAGGTAGCCAGCCTTTCTCAAGGATAGCAGGAGCTTTACCTGTGGTGGAGTGTATACTAGTGCTATAGGCTAGTTCAAGGATGGGGAGGAGGGACACCCAGTCATGAGTGTATCCATCATTATCTTTGAATTCAAGCCCATAAGCAAAGAACCTTCTGACCATATCTTCTAGAGTCTGGATCATCCTCTCAGCTAGGCCATCTGTTTGGGGATGGTAAGCCGTGGAGAATGCTAATTTAGTTTCCAGCATGCAGTGGAGGCTTCTCCAGAATTCAGAAGTGAATTTGGGATCTCTGTCAGAAATAATAATCTTTGGTATGCCAGTCCTAGGCATCACTCTGTTCCAGAACAAGATTGCTGTATCCATGGCAGAGTCTTCTTTGAAGCAAGGCACAAAGATAGGGGTTTTGGAGTACCTGTCTACTACAACAAGGCATGCATTGTAACTAGCAGCTCCTCCTGGGGATAATGAAGTAACCCAATCCATGTTAATTATGTCCCAGGGTTTAGAGGGCTCCTGGATTTTTTGAAGTAAACCAAATCTCTTGCCTGTTGCTTTATTGGCTTTCTGACACCTATCACAGGGGCTGCAATAATCTGCTGTGTCTTTCCTCCAGTTGTTCCACCAGGCAGTGTCTGCTACTTTTTCTATAGTTCTGTCTTTGGATAAGTGGCCTGAGTAAACACTGTCATGGCATTCATGGAGGATAGTATTAACTGTCATTTTATCCACTATGACCAGCACAGAGTTATGTTTCTCTCTGTGGTATAAAAGTCCATCAAATAAGGAGAACCTTCCTTCAGCATAAGAAGTCTTCCAGTGACCTGTAAAACCATTACTCAACCGCTAATCTTTGCAGTCTTTCAGTAAAAGTTGAGCCAGAATAATGGCATTATTATTCTGTTGGTACCCTTCTGATCTGACTGTATCAAAGAATTCAGCTTTGAAGGTGGACACATGGATTCCCATGATATTCATGATGGGGAACTTCTCATCTTCTTGTTCATCTTCAGGATCATAAGCTGGATTGCTTGGGTCATTAGGGAGAGCCCATCTTCTAAGTCCATCTGCATTCTTATGAATATTCCCATCTCTGTGTTGAATGGTCATGTTTCCTCTGTATTCCTGTATGGAAATCTGCCATCTCAACATATGCCTGTTGGGGGTTTTCATGTTCAGAAGTGATCTCAGAGCTTTACAATTTGTAATGACCTCAAACACACTCCCATCAAGGTAATAATGGAGTTTGTCTAGTGCTCACACCAGGCACAGGCATTCAAGTTGGCTTGCTCCATACCTTGCTTCTGATTCTTTCAACTGCCTGGAAATGAAGACTATTGGTCCTTCTCTTAGCATACCATCTACGGTTTGTACTTGGTGTAGGGAAGCTCCTAGTCCAATCATGCTAGCATCAACATAGAGTTTAAATGGGAGTTTCCAGTCAGGGAAGAGGAGGAGAGGGGCTGTGGTCAGCTTCTGGATGAGCATGTTATAAGCAATCAACCTTTGATGAGTCATTTCAAACACTGTCTCCAGCTTGCAGAGCTCCGTGAGGGGTTTAGCCACTTCAGCAAATTTATCAATGTGCTGCCTGTAGTATCCTGCAAATCCAAGGAAATATTGGACCTCTTTTCTGTTGGAAGGGACAGGTTTCTGTAACACAGCTGCTACTTTGTTCTGGTCTATGCCTATGGCTATTCCAGAGACAACATGGCCAAGAGCTTGGATCTGATGAAATCCAAAGTTGCATTTCTTTAAAGATATCTTCATGTTCATATTGATAACTATCTGGAGGATTCTGTCTAACCTCTGTAGGTGTTCTTCCCATGTGTTAGACATAATGATAATGTCATCAATATGTATGATGACCCATTTCTCAGCCAGTTCCTTCCTGAATTCCATGTCCATCATTCTCTGGAAATGGGATGGGGCATTTTTTATTCCAAAGGGCATTCTTAAGTACTCATAGATGCCCTTGTGGCATATGATTCTTAAATATTGCCTGGAATCAGGGGCAATCACATTCTGGTGGAAACCTTTCAGTACATTCATGCTGGTGAGAAACTTGGCTTTAGCCAGGTTATTCAAGGTTTCACTGATCTTCGGGATAGGGTACCTATCAGCAGAGGTGTAGGTATTGAGGGCTCTGAAGTCACCAACCATCCTGGACTTTCCATTGTGCCAGGCTATGATAACTGGGGTGGTGATTTCAACCACTTCATTATGGCCAAATTTTCTGAGGACATTGAGCCTGACTAGGTCCTCTATGTGTTCATCCAGGGCTTCTCTACTTTTGGGGCTAGCAGGGTAAGGAGGTCTTCTCAACAGATGTGGGAAGGTTCTTTCTGTGGTTAACTTGATGCTTACTTCATGGCCTTTGATGGCTCCTAGGGGTTGGTCAGTATCTGCAAAAGCTCCTTTGTTCTTGAACAGTATGGCAAACAAGGAGTTCTTTTGGTAATTAGTCAGCAGATCATATATCTTGGCCTCAGAAAGATCCTCTTTGATGAATTTGTTGAGGTCTGGGCTGGTTTCCTTTAATGCAGCTATGTCAGAAGAGATGGGGGATTTCTCGAGACTATGAGATTTGAAGCTAAATTTCTTCTTCTTTTTCTCATTTCCAATGGTGAGGTACCTTTCTTTACTGTTGGTGATATCAAAACCATACAGGGATTGGTAATCATTACCCAAGATGAGGTAGTTCATCTTAGCATTTTCCATAACAACAAACTCAGCTACAATCCTCACAGATCCTCTGGTGTGGGGAAAGATGAGGGCCAATTCCATTATACCTAGAGCTTTGAGCTGATCACTACAGCTGTGGAATCTAGCATGGTTGATGGGCATAAGATGTTCTTTCCATTCAGGTAGGATAGATGTCAGTAGAGTGTTGCTGATAATAGAGCAAGAAGCTCCACTGTCCAATAAGCAGGAGTGCTCTTTATTGTGAATGAGGACAGTAGTAAGTGTTTGGAATCCAATCAGATGAGCCTTCCCTTTCTCAGGTTTGCATCTCATAAGTCTGGCATCTTCAGTATGAGAGGTGTGGCAATTGTTACTCCAGGTTTGCGGTTGATGAGATTCAGCTTGGATCTCAGCTATGGAGTATTCATGTAGAGGCTCACATTTGACAGCAAAGGTAAAGAATTCTTTTTCTATTGGGCCAGAGGGGTCATAATCCCTGTCTTGGTTCATGGCCAGGACAAATTGGTCAGCCTCTGACTCAATTGGCAATTCTTCATCTTCCTCTAGAGGAGACAGATGAGAGTTTTGGTCTTTATGATCACTGTCATAGGATTCTTCAAGATTGTCTATACCTACTTCATTGATCCTTTGCCTTCTCTTTGGGCATTCTCTAGAGAAGTGGCCAGGTTGTTTGCAAAAATTGCAAAGGTCTTTCCTCATAGAAGCAGTGTCAGCTTGCTACTATGACAGAGCCAACCTGACAAAGGTAACATAAATAGAGACATTATTACTACAATATTAAGACCCATTTATATGATTAATAATGCACAAAAAACTCAGTTTACTTATTTTTATCCAATGAGCTTAGCAAAGTCCTGGCACCATAAAAATAAGTAATAAATTAAAATAACAACTACTTTTTACAAAAATACTAAATAACTTCTAAACCTTGAGGATAACTTAGAATATTATGTCATATTCTGAATCCTCATGCAAATTAATGTAGGGTCCCTCACTGGAAGTACCCCTAAATTCCTACTCCTTCACCTTGAACCAATTACCCGTAAGAATTGGCCACAAACATATGTCACACGGACATCACACACATATGTACTTGTTATATATGCATACTATATGTGAAATGACCAATTATGGACTTATAATTGAGGTGTTGTGTATAGTTTGGGAGTTAGGCCCAATTGGGGTTTAAACCTCCAACCCCGCGCGTGGATTATATAATCCAATTGGAAATTGGCCAAATGCGTGGAAATAGCTAATCCCCTAGTTACCTCATATGTACAAGTGTAACTAGGGTAAAAGTAGATTCTACGTGGTTTATTTACAAGGTTTTATTAATAAAAACCTTGAATACATAAGAGTAACATAGCCAGCGTGGCCTTTAATGATTGGCCTTAGCCATTTGTGGCCCATTTGCGTCATTTGTGGCCCATTTCAGATACATTCACACGTCAGTGTTGCTATGTACCTTAGTTACAATGACTAAATAAGTTATTAAGGTCATGGAAAGCACTTGTGACGCAGAATTAATGACCAGCAGTGTCATTGGGATGAGCCTTGTTAGTGCCAATCTCCCAAATTGGCCACATTGCGCTGAAAACCAGTTACTACACGCACACAGGCAGAAAGGTCCTCCACTATGAGTGAAATTAGTATATATAGAGCCCTCTTTCCACACCAAAAGTTTTATATCATCATCAATTATTATTACAGTCAATCAGTTACGCCGTGTCCTGTCCTTATTTCAGTTACTCTGCCCTGTTTTGCCTGTTTTATCCGTGGTGTTCTCTTTAAATCAACCATCCTACGTGTCCAGCTCCTGCGCAGAAAACCCTTCAATCTACCCAGCAGCTCTACTTCACCCCCCTATGTGGCTTTTTGGCTTGAAAGAAGCAATAGTGAGTACCTGTTTCATCCTTCTGTCCCCATTCTGGTTCCTTAATTGGAAAAGCACTTTGGTACCACCTTCTGTTACGCAGAAACCCATTGTTTGCTTAATCAGATACCACCCTGCTAAGCAGATCTCTGATTTAGAGGGCACCTACAAACACCCCTGCGCCAGCAGGCCCCTCTATAAAAAGAATGACATTCTTTTTATCTCTTCTTTACTACTTTTTTACGTGAAATTACCCCACTTTACCCTTATTTTGCACTCTTATCACCTTGTGTAGCTAAAAGGTATTAGCCCTTGGCATCACAGAGGCTGACAAGCAGGATTAGTGGAAGATTTCTTCTGGTCAAGCTCATTCTTACTTGGTTCAACCTTAGCGCTGGAAGGGTTGTTCCTCCAATTGTTTTTGGAGAATTGGTTGGAAGAGTTATGGGAGGCAGGTCTAGTGTACTTCATAGCTCTGTCTAGAACTTCCTCAATGATAATGACCATTTCTTCAAAGTTCATTTCAGTGGCCTCTTTCTTCAGCCTGCTCTTGACAGCATGTTCCAGGTTTCCTGGACATTGTTGAAGGACCTTTTCACAAATAAGGTATTCACTAAGTTCAGGCTGAAAAGCTCTGAGCCTTTCTCTCTGAGTGTTGAACCATTTGTGTACTTTCTTGTTTTCCAAGGTAAAGTAGTCCTTTTCAAACTCTTGCTGCATCTTCCACTTCCAGTTGTGGGTGCCAAACTTGTTCCTGATGGTGTTTTTCCACCAAGCCCAAGACCTATTTTCATGGCTATCTCTAATACCAATGTACCAGTTTTTGGCCGTGTCTGTGAACAGAGCAGTCAGTCTTCTGATGATCATATGATTCAACATACAGTAGTCTTGCACAAATACATCAATGTTCTTGAGCCATAACTCATGGTTGTAGGGTAGTTCCCCTGAGAACTTCTCCCATTCACTAGTCTTGGGATGGACTTCCATAGTTCTTTCCTCATTTCTACATCCACATGGTCTTGATGAATGAAAGGGAACTCTATTTGCCATTGAGGTAGGTTTCTGGGATGAAGAGGGGGTCCAGGGGTCTCTGCCGCAGTTCTCTTAGAGGGATATTGCCTGTTACAAAAAGCTTCTCTTACTTCTGATGGGCTATGGGAATGCTCATTCATCAGCGGGTTATTGTAGCGGGGAGGGGGATTGTTCTCCCTGATGTGCTTTTTATCAGCTGCTCCTTGACTTATAGTCTTCTTGATGGCAGCGGAGATGGAGGAGATATCTCCCAGTCTCCTGCGCACTTGTTCTAGGAGTTCTTGTTCTCTCTTTTGGCTCTCTAGTAGTCTCTGCTTGAGGTCTAAGACTTGGTCTCTCAGCTGATCTTCCATATGGTGGAAATCGCTAGAGAGCTTTCTTATTTTTTCTTCCTGAATGGAGTGCATTCCTAGGATTGTATCCTGCAGACTATCTAGTTTGTTGCTTAGCGCGCTATTTACAATATTTTCCTTGTCAGGCGGAGTCGAGAACTTTAAAACATGATTCATAACCTTCTGAAATAGAGAAGGGATGATTTCAGACCTAATGATGTCTTGGACGGAGGAGGAAATGGTGGTGTTCAAACAAGCGACGCATGACTCTAAGAGAGTCCCGGGGAAAGTGTCCATCGTCCCCAATAGTTCAGACAAAAAATTGGAAAATAGATCCTTAAGCCGCTCTTCTATTAAGAAGGGAGCTTCTGAAACAAACTCGTAATCAATATCTCCAAACACTTTCTCTAAATGAGAAGGGGTAGGGCTAACCTGAGAAAGCTTATGGGTCTGTTTGCTTACATAGGCGTTGGAGCTTGGTTGGCGGGAGCACAATTGTTGCCTTGGCTCTGTTGACAGGAGTTCCTGCCTCAACCTCTGTGATGCATTGCGTTGAGGGCTCTCTTGGCTCAGACGAAGAAGTCACCGATTTCCATCATGTTGGAAGTGGGGTCTCTGTTCCGGCGTCTGCTGTTCCTGCTTCGGCCTCTCCCATTGTTTTGACGGGAGTGGTTGTGGTGAGTGGGTTGAGGATTCTATTGCCCTGTCTGCAGGTAACACGTAGTGTGAGACGGGGGGTAACCTAAGTGAACTGGAGGGATGTAGTTCGCGCTCTGGGTAGTTAGCGGGTAGACTTTGCCCTGTCCGGGTGCAGATTGCTGCGAGCTTCCCGGCGGGGGTATAGTAGAATGATGGGTGCTCTGCTGATAGGGCGGCTGATTCATCTGATGGTGCACTGGCGTGTCCAAGTTGGTTGAGCCCTGGTACGTTGGTTCCACCAGCATTTGGTCGTAGGGAGGGTTCTTCTGATGACAAGAAGAAGCAACTCTTTCGCCGGACGGGTCATTTGCTATGGGATGAGCCTCTACGCTGCTGTCCATCACTGTGTTGGAGCTCTGGAGTCTGGATAACATCCTGGCTTCTAGTTGGTCAAGCTCCGCCTTGGTGTTCCACTGGTGGGATAAGCGCATCATATCCTCCTGGCCGACGAGTTGGAGTAAGACTAGTTGGTTGGCATAGGCTTGCATTAATGCAGCTTGCATCAACTGGTGGTTGTTGGCCAATCAAGCCTTCATGAATAGATTCCACTGGCTGTCAAGAATCACGGCGGCCGCTTTCACTTCTTCCAAGTTCACTCCCGCTCTTGGAACGTGTACTCAGGGTAGGCTTGGCGGTTGGGTTGTTAAGAACAAGGAGCTGCTCAGATGGGTCTCTCGCTCTATTGGCGTGGGAACCGGAGTCAAATGGCTTGATTCTAGGGGTCTGGAAGCTTCCTGGGACTCGGCCAACGAAGGGGCTAGGTTTGTGTTGCTGGGGTTGGCTTGGTTGACCTGAAACAAGTCCTCTATCTCCAACATTGATTGGGAGGAGGGGAATTGCTTCTCCAGGAACTCCAGGGTGGGATCGTTCATCAATTCTTCTGGAGCGTTCAACAGCAGCTGTGCTGAGCTTGTAAACAATTGGGACATCTTGGCGGTGTCTCTGATTTCCAATTGCGCGGAGGACTCTTTGTTGCTCTTCGAGCAAGAGGTCCTTGCCGTTCCTAAGATGGGAAGGCATGGTCTTTTGTCAGTCTCTTTTCTATTCTCAAAGAACATAGGAGAGTAATATTAGGTTTAGAGAAGCACGACCTTTTGGGGTGGTATTCTTAGCGACGACCGATTGTTTACTACAACAAGTAGGGGGAGGCTTATGGACGTATGGCTTCAGTACTACGACTGGGTTTTTGACCGGTCCGACGGGGTTATGTTTGGAATCCGTATCAATGGGGGTCCAAGAATCCCATTTTATAATGTTACCCGCGCAAGGAGAAACGGCGGGTTATTTTGCCACTAAATCCACGTCGTGTTCTGAGCTATGAGCTTCGAATAATTCTGACGACTGAGGTCTGAAGAGGGAGGCTTTGTTCTCCACTGTGGGGAGGGAGCAAGCGTGGAGAAGAAAACAGAAAGCAGGGATGTGCAGTCATGCGATAGCGGAGAAAAGGATGTAAATCCAATGTTTAATCAGCTTTGCCTGGCTTGTAAGCGGGAAGGATATGTATGAAAAGAAAACCTTGTGATGAAGATTTAACTTTGTTAGGTAGTTGTTTTTTTTTCTGGTATGGTTTGGCCTTGGTGATCCTATGCAAGAAGCAGGAAGGATGATGAAGATGAAGATCTATTATCTCAATCCTGCAGGGAGGAGAGGTCTTGAGTCTAAAAGTTCCCAATGAGGCCCCCAATTGTGATCCTGGTCCTCTACAGTGGCAGCGGGACACAAGGATATGGGGGGCAACTCAATATATTTCAAGGGAAAGAAAGACAAAGACAAGACAGATGAGGACTTATAAAAATGATAATCAAGCTTTATGAGCTGATGAGAATAATCAAGAATGATAATCAAGGTTAAACCTTGCTTCTCTGACCCAAAGAGGGGAGGAAACAGACTCAATCCAAGAAAAGGAGAGGGAGTAGCGGAGTATGCTCTACGCCTCCTCTGTTAAGCAACAAGAGGGTGAAGCTGCTCTTCAGCAGTCCTATTTTTTAGGCTAAAATAAACTAGCCAAGGCTTTTAAGGGAAAACCTGGGTGGGGATGATAGCTTAGAAGCTCACTAGAAAACAATGAAATATGCTTATAACTTCTATTAAGAAATGCCTCTGATGAATGATGATGATGATGAAGACAAAAGGGTGTGATCAAAAGATCAGAAATATAATTTATAGAGCAATAGATTAGAGTGATGATGAATAGTCAACAACAGGTGACCCCAAATGACCACTAAGAAGTGAGGAAATGGAGGACCTTTAGGTTGTTGAGTAATGATGAAGACTCTGATGTAATGCTCTGAAAAAAAATGGTTCTGGTTGGATGATCTGAGGTTGTTCATTCTTCAGTCATGTGGGGATGAACTCAGAAGATCAAACTGAATATATCCAAGGTGCAAAACCTGTGCAAAACCTTGAAGATTAAAATGCATTATATTCACAAGGGAAATAACTTAAAAGTGATTTAATCTTAAATCATTATTCCTCATTCCTGCGGAATAACACAACACAACTATGGCTCATGTAATATACTAAATTGAAGCTGGAATATCATGGAGTATGAGTAAGGCACTGTTGAAGCCTTTTGGGCAACAGTGTTGTCTCTAAGGCTGACACTGACTCTAACCTATAGATGAATGATTTGTGTAAGTTTCCCGGCGACAACGAATGGAGGAGACAACTGAAGCTAGCCTAGTAGATGAATGAAATAAGAGAAGTGAGTGATAACAAAACAACAAGAAAGAAAACACAATATTTATACCTGTTGATTTTAACAGGTTTGATTTGGGATACGACACAAGTAGTGATGATTATGAACGAACTGATGAATTGAAGGAGAAGAAGATAAAGAAAATAAAATAAAATAAAGAAATCATTAGTTTTCCACCTCTTGATGTATTTTGATTATTTGAAATGATTAAAAATTACTCACTTTTTCCTTTTCTTTTTATTTGAATCTTGAATGATTAAAGAAAAGGAAACAGCAAGTCTTCCGCCTTGGTTTTGTTGATGATTTTGGTCTGGCTGAATTGTGGTCGCGTGTGTTGTGAGATTTTGAATATTCAATTAGGGTTTCAGGTGGTCGCAATCGATCTATTCCAACAATCTCAATGGCCGGCTGCCTGGCCATCAAGCTATTTATGAGTTGTATAGCTTGATGGCAGGCTGCGTGGCCATCAAGGTATTCAGCTTGGTGGCCGGCTGTGGATCCATTGAGATGTATAGCTCAATGGCTGGTGTGGTAACCCTATTCCTTTCAAAATTACACTCATTTACACCTTTGAAACTCATAAAAACCCAAATATTATTACAGAATCAAATTATACCCCCCATTTTGTGCATAGTCACTCACTTGGATCATCCTGGATTTCCCCATGGTTTATTAGTTATACTAAGGGTGGCTATTGGGCCGGGCGGCCCATACCGGTGCGGGTTGGGGCCGGGCTTGGGCCAGATATTTGGGGAGAATTCTTACATCGGCCCAGCCCGTCTGGCCCAAGACTTGGGTTGGGTCCTGTTGGGCGCCCGACGGGCCTGCCCTCCCGCAGGGGGCCCGGGGCCACGGCAGTCATCCGCCAGCCTCAGGAGTCAGGAGTCAGGCACTCAGGCCCTCAGGGACCAGTTCACCAGCCACAGCCAACCACACACGACGCAAGCCACACACAGCTCGGACCCACGTTGTTCAACCGTTTGTTCAACCGTCCTCCTTGCTTGACATCATAGATCATCCATGTGAACCAGGTCAAACCAAAACTACCATTTGGAGTCAGTTGCCAGCCACACCGGTGCCAATGAGGACATCACTAGTGCCAATGAGGACATCCAAGAGATAGGCACTGACTCACATGAACAACAAGCCAGTACCTTGCCGTCCCCACGTAATCAAGCTCAAGACATTTTGTTTCCAGCTTCACAGCTTGCCAGTTTGGTATCTGAGACACCAGCACCACCCAATAGTGTTTGTGAGTCCCAAGAAGACGCCTCTGCCGCAAAGAAACGGAAGCCTACTAGCAAAGTCTGGGACCACTTCACCAAGCTGGAAGAAGGTGCAGTTTTGATTTTGCTGTTCCTTTCAATATTGACTTGATGACTGTGCACTGAGCAATCATGTTTTTTTTTTCATTTGTCCACAGGTGGTGTCACAAAAGCTCAATGTAACTATTGCAATGCCAAGCTATCTGGAGCTTCATCAGCAGGAACGAATTATTTGCATCGACATTCCAACAAATGTATTTTTGATCACAGGGTGATCATTCCAGACAGACAAGGACTACTCAGCTTCACTGGATCCGCTCAAACTACCAGTAACCGCATCTGGGTCTTCTCCCAAGAAGAAACCCAAGAAAAATTAGCCAAAATGATAATTCTGCACAAATATCCCTTTTCCATATTCAAGCATCAAGGCTTCATTGAGCTCATGCAGACAGCCCAGCCCAACTTTACTATGCCTGGGCACAAGGCAATTCAAAGCAATTGCATCAAGCTCTTCAATTCAATAAAAGCTCAGTTGATGCAAAAAATGGCCAAAGCCAAGCATATCTTGTTAACCACTGATTTGTGGACGGCATCCGATCTCACGGGGTACATGGTTGTAACTGCGCACTACATCACAGACAACTGGAAATTACTGAAAGTCATCATTGGATTCCAACCTCTTCGACCTCCACACACCGGACTAGCCATTGCGGATTGTCTCAGCCAGACTCTTATTGATTGGAAAGCAGTCAACAAGCTTGCATTTGTCACTCTTGACAATGCTAGCTTGAACACTGTTGCAATGACTTGGTTACAACGTTTTGTGAACAATCGCAGCCAAGCATTGGGCTCTGTGACCTTGCCCTACTTCCATGTTTGATGCCTCACCCATGTCATCAATCTTGTAGTCAAAGACGGTCTCCAGACCGTAGGAACTGCAGTTGAACAACTCCGCGCAAGCGTACATTACATCCACGGATTGTCGGCTCAGATGGACTTGTTTGAAAAGGCCCTTGCTATTGTGCACATCAACATCAACAAGAAGCATCCTTGCAAGGACGTCCCAGCTTGGTGGAACTCCACCTTTTTGATGATTGAATCCTTGATTCCATGCAAACTAGCCTTTGAACAGCTCATAATTGAGGACAACAAATACAACAATTGCCCTAATGAAATTGAATGGGTGGAACTCTTGACTGTACAGAAGTTCCTTGAACCGTTCTACAATGGTTTGTTTTTCATTAATAATTTCATCTGATCTTTTTGTTCAGACAATTTATTAGGGAATTGAATCGCCGACCCCTGTTATTTGAAGGAACAACCCCCAATTATTTTGGGACATTGTGACAACCAAATTTCGACTTCTGAAGCTGGTCCAAATGTGGTAAATTGGTCCGACCCCCCAAACGGGGGTCGCTGATACAATTTTGACCCGCGTGCAGGGGGTCATTGATTTAATTTGGCTGAAATGCCACCACCAGGGATTTATTGTTTAAGCCATCACTCAACTACTTATACACATCACTACACCACATAAATTATATGATAGAAAAGGCACAAAAAGCATTTAAAACATCTGTAACATCAAGATTCAAATAAATTCACCATTCAGCATGCTATAATGAAACAAAAAGTATTTTGATAAGGTCCTGGTTGTCACTCTTCAATGTGACAGGACCCATAGTTGAAAAAATGAACTAAAAAGGTAACCATCTTATTTTTCCTCTTTTTCAATTATTTTCCACAGCCCATTATTAATTTATGTTTTATATCACTTCCATTACACAGTACAAATTCAAAATGAAATTCTGTGGCAGATTTGCAGCTTTGAAGCTGACACATCCCCTGTGAGCCTGGGCCTCTACAGTGGCAGCAGGACACAAGAAAGAAAGGGGGGCAACTCAATGTATTTCAAGGGAAAGGAATGACAACAAGTGGTAGTAGAGAGGACTTAAAGAATGAATAAGCTTTAAGAAGCTGATAATGATGATGATGATGATAATCAATGTTTTGAACCTTGCTTCTCTGACCTGAAAAGTGAGGAATATGGCTCAATCCAAGAATGGAGAGGCAGTAGCGGAGTGAACTCTGACGCCTCCTTTCTTAAAGAAACAGAAAGGGTGAGCTGCTCTTCAGCAGTCCTATTTTTTAGGCTAAAGGAAACTAGCCAAGGTTATTTAAAGGAAAACCTATGTGGTTTTAATAGCTCAAAAGCCCACAGAAAAGCAAGAATGGTATGATAATAACTTCTAATAAGAAATGCCTCTGATGAATGATGATGATGAGAGGAAGAGTAATGATCAACTGACCAGAAGGCTACTTTGAAGAGTAGTAGTGAGGATTATTAAAGACTAGTCAACTGTATGAGTGACCTCAATGACCACAGAGTAGTGAGGATTGAGAGGACTGATGATGAGTTGAGTAGTAGTTGAAATCCTAAGGACTGCTCTAGTGAGGTAGATGTTCTGGTTGGATGATCTGCTCTTGTTAATCCTTCAGTCGTGTGGGGATGAACTCAGAAGATCAAATTGAATATATGCAAGGTGCAAAACCATGTGCAAAACCTTGAAGATCAAAGTGGATTATATTCACAAGGGAAATAACTTGGAAGGGATTTACTCTTAAATCATTATTCCTCATTTCTGCGGAATAACACAACACAATTATGACACATGTAATATATTAAATTGAAGCTAGAGTATCAAGGAATCTGAGTAAGGCACTGTTGAAGCCTTTTGGGCAAAAGTGTTGTCTCTAAGGCTGACATCCCCTTGGAAACATATAAGTATCATTTCCCTCTTCTTGATCATCTTCCTCTTTTTCTGGGGCTTCTTCTTTTTTCATTTTTTTCTTCTTCAGGGGCTTCTTTTTCTTCTACAAGGGAGGGGGGGCTGTCTTCATGGTTTTTGGGGCTACTACAGTTTTGTTGGAGTGTTTCATTAATTTTTTTGAAGTTTTTTTTGTGATTAAGATCAAAAGAAAGGAAGGCAGGGTCAATGGTTGGGGAGCTGGCTTTGGAGTT